>BJBW01007668.1:4463-17420 GCA_004320125.1 Scolopax mira
CCCCGGTGTAATTAAGATAATTTTACTACACAGGAAAACATTTCTAGTGTTTATACATTTAATTGAATTTTAATTTCCATCCAGATGTCCTTGACATACATTCTGAGTAGCAGAGATGTGAAATTAGAGAATGATTAATGAATACTTCTAACGTAATCAAAAAGAAAAACTAAAAATATGAATAAATGCATGGTAACATGCTTGTTTTTCTGGTTAGCAAAAGCATAAAATTTGTTTTAATGATCAATTTTCTGGAAAATACTTTTTATTTCATTTGTACTTCAGTTAAAATTAACTACTTATTATCTATGTTTGCTGATTCAGAATCCCTTTAGATTGTGATTTAAATCCCTCATTAGCTTGTACCCACTCTGTAACTTAACTATTTCATTTTTACAGACAAATTGTAACTGTTGTTTGAGATGAAACCAAATTATTTTTATTCTTAATCAGCAATACAGATGACTTTTAAATTAAAGCTTATTAGCTTTAGGTATGGACATGTGTTTTGCATAACCGCTTACGCTTCTGAAAAGTCTCCAGACTTAGAAAGCTCCTAACGCTGTCTGATCATCTTTCTTTTGAAAAAGCAGCATTCAGCGAGACATAAATGAGGCTTTTTAGTAGTGGAGCTACTTGCTGTACCTGTTAGACAAGTCTGCTCCTCTTCCCTGGCAAAAGAGTAGTAAGTTTAAATGTTCTTTGTTTGAATTTAAAGCCTGTTCTCCTTTAAAAGAAGTGTTGAATTGTAAAAGATTTTTATTTTAATTTTTTTGATTAATTTGCAACATTTCTTCTTCAGGCCCTAACATGGGGGGAAAATCAACGTACATCCGGCAGACTGGGGTGATCGTTCTTATGGCACAAATTGGGTGTTTTGTACCCTGCGATTCTGCAGAAATAAGCATTGTGGATTGCATCCTGGCCCGGGTGGGAGCTGGAGACAGTCAGTTAAAAGGAGTGTCTACTTTCATGGCAGAAATGTTAGAAACTGCTTCAATCCTTAGGTAAATCCTTTGCTGCTTTATCTTGTTGGTCTGGGTTGATGGGAAAGGAGGTGCTGTAAGGAAGATGCATTTAAGACTTCCTTTTATGTAGGGTTTCAGTAGAGGATCTCAAATCCTTTTCAGCAGGCTTATAAGCCCTTGAAGTCCCCTTCTGTTTATTTCAGTGGTCATATAGGGTTGCTTCCAGGAGGCTAAAGTCTAAATGGGCCAAATTTGGAATGGTCAGTGTGAGACTCTGTGTGTGCTTTATTTTATTGTTTCAGTCCTTTGTCTCTTTTCTGCTGTGCCTCTGTAACATAACTTGTTGTACTCCAATATCCAGAGTTCACTCTCATTTTAAACATTACGAAAATGCCCTTGTATTTTTAGGACAGCATCTGAAAACTCCCTGATAATCATTGATGAGCTGGGAAGAGGAACTTCTACCTATGATGGTTTTGGCTTGGCGTGGGCTATTTCAGAATACATTGCTAGCAAAATCTGTGCTTTCTGTATGTTTGCTACACATTTTCATGAACTGACAGCTCTTGCTGACCAAGTGCCAACAGTAAATAACCTACACGTTACAGCTCTGACCAGCGATGACACACTGACAATGCTTTACCGTGTCAAGGAAGGTAAGACTGTATAAATGATGGAGAACAGAGTAAACTTTATTTTGCTCTGACAGACAAAGAAATATTAATGAAAAAAACATAACATAAAAAGATATTTTATATGTTGTGCTTAAGGATTCTTCTCTGTCTGTAGAGAATGTGGCAGAAGCTCTTTCCATGCCCAAACACAGTTGGTGATTTTGGTGATTCTTTGTTAAGACTTCTAGGTTATTTAGGTTATTTCTGCCTTTGAGGTCTCTCTTTTTTTTTTTTCTCCTTTTTTTTTTTTTTTTTTAAAGAGCAGCGATAAGGATTCCATATAATTATTTTCTATTTTCCTAAATCAGCCATTTTAACTTGCTGCTGTTTCAGTTTTCCATATGGAGGAAGGGGTAGGTTTTGGTAAATCATACAGAAAAAGGCTTATGTTCCTTGAACTTTTAAAAGAAATGAGTGCAGCTTTTATGTGCTTACAGTTTTTAGTAACATCTATTTCATTGTAACAAGGCTTAGTCATTGAAGAAAGATGTTGCCCAAGTTATGCAGTAGTTTGATATAGGAAAAATCATGTGTTTAGTTTTTAGCAAATGGCATCATAGTAAAACAACAATAGCCTGTTTTGTTAGTGTAATATAAGTCAGATGTATTTAATTAAAATCCTTTAGTGGGTCCAGTTTTTCCTTTGGTATTAAATTGGAAAATTTTTAATTGTGCGTAAATTTCATCTGTTAAATGCAGTAAGTCGTTCCTGCTGCTTCTCTATATCCCCAATCATTTCTTGCTCCCTTCAGCAGGAGTATGTATTTATGCTAGATAGACCATGGCTGCATAACTGGTATGCACGTGCAAGTATGGTCATTTATAGCATTCTAATTTAGCTGCAAACTCTACAGAGATTTTGTTGTTCCCATAAGAGCATTTCAGTCATGTTGCCTACCTCTGGGCTAAGATTTTGATTTCAAAATTTGGGCAGAGTACTGTTATGCTATGTTTTCTGCTTAAAAGTGCTAAAAAGTGCTTAAAAATACCACTTAATTGTATTTTTCTGAATTCCACAATGAAGGAATGAGTTAGATGGCGCTCAGGTGAATAGAACATGATTACTGTAGAACACCATGGATTTACTGCATCAGATCAACTCTTTGTCTTAAATAAGGAATAACTACTTGAGGAGTGAGGCTATTATCTTTACTAAGACAATTATTGAGTATTGTCCATCCTTGTTAAGTCTAAGGAGCTAGTTCTTGTCTTACATCTCAAGTCCTGGAGACTGATACCTGTATCTTTTTTGTTTAGGATTTAATCTTACGGGTACAATTGCTGAACTTCATTCTTCATTTTAAAAACTATTTTATCATTTTGACACAATACCAATACTTGCTTTTGCTTGCCTAGTTCCTCCTAATAGCCCTGCTTTTCATGATTAGTGGATATTCAGTATGTGCTGTCTTGGAACTCTTTCTGATATTTCCTGATTTCTTTAGCTGATTTAGGACTCTTCAGTTCATTCCTTATGGCATACATTGTTCTGAAATGAATCTATTATGCTGTCCAATTACTACATTTTACTGTTATGCTTTTAAAGCTAATTTTTATAATCTTCAAAGGCTATCACCATGCTATTAAGTGTCTTTAGATGATTGGTAAATGTGTTTTTATTATATCTTGATTTGAGCTTCACTCAAATGGTACCATGCTAGTTTTACTCCTATGATGTTACTAATTGACTATTTCTTAGTCATTTCTTCTGGGTTTAAATCCATGAAATTACTTCATTTCTTCCCCTTTGATGACTTGTATAACTGCTTCTAATTTTGTATTCACCTGTGGGTATAGTCTTGCAATTAGCTTTCAGGTACTTTTCTATAAAGCTAGGATATTGCTCTGATCAATAGGAATCAAAACATGGCCAGAAGAACTGCTCTCCTCTGGCTTGTTTTGCTTAACTCTGTGTCTTGTCTTTCAAGACTTTTATTTCTTAGAAATGGCCTCTGGTCTCCTCTGTTCATGCGCTTTTCCGAGGCGACATCCAGGCTTTGCTGCCAAGTATTAAATGTCCAAAGT
Organism: Scolopax mira; assembly: GCA_004320125.1. NCBI lineage: Eukaryota > Metazoa > Chordata > Aves > Charadriiformes > Scolopacidae > Scolopax > Scolopax mira. Next base: position 8,131 of record BJBW01007668.1, read on the forward strand.
GCTGTGGCCTGGGTAGCCAACCTACTGGAGTGAAGAGGCAACATCTGTGGTTCTCCTGGAGTTTGACATTCCCCTTCTTCTCCAGCACATGTTGAGCTCCTTCCACCAAGTGATTGATCAGAGCCCTCTGAGTGCCCTGCTCAAATCAGTGCTTAACGTATGGCTTAGTGTGTGCATAGGAAAGGAAGACAAGTATAGTCATAAATTGCTGAAAGTGTACATTGAAACTATTATTTTCAATGCAGTGAGAGCTGGCAATGTACACTCTTCAACCAAGACATCTTTACTTAGGTGCCTTCTTTTGAGTACTTAGATTGAGGGGGGGAAGTAATATATTCAAATTCTAAACCTTTTGCCTTCTTACATCTGAATCCTTTGGAATAGCAACTCGTCTGATTAAAAAGAAAAACTTATATTGCCCAGATAGTTGGGTGAATTGTATTTCTTCAATCTGTGCTTCCTCCCCCCTTTTTTTTTAGCCTGTATTAGCTTATCCATTCTGTTGAAAACTCTAGAAGCCTGATTTCGTATTTTTCTTCAAACAGTTTTTCTGATTTTAGTGATACACATGATTTTTTTGCATGTGCAGTGTCTTTTCATTTGATCCATTTTCTTGGAAGTGCTATTGAATATAGAGACCCAGTAGTTTGTATCTATCTACTTAAACCTCTGTCAGATGAGATACAGCATTAGGAAATCTTAATCTTAAAATACCTGATCTCTTTCACCTAAGTTTTTGCATAAGTTTTTGTTGTGCTCTTTCCCTTCTGGAAGAGTTATGTTGTTCAAGCAAGGATGGGAGTATAGACAGCTCAGATACAGCTGTGTTTTGAAACAAACAACAGGTTTCATGCCACTTGAAATGTAAAACTGAAATGCACACAGAACTTTATAGTATATTTTCATCCCTGTCTTCATGCTTCAAGAGTGTGGCAGAGTAGCTGGGGGAGGAGACACAGAAAGTACAGTTCTCCTGGCCTCCATTCAGGTTTCCATCAATGAAGACCTGAATTAGCTTTGTGTTTGAGGAGGTGTGTTTTTAATATAAAATCAAGAAAACTAATTTCTGTTTAAGAATATTAATTTCCGTTAAGACACCTGAGAGATGACAAGGTTAATAAAACAGAAAAAAATGTAAATGCTAAATTTTTGCTTTACCCATTCTTTGATTACCTAGTATTTAATTGGTGATTAGTTAAGTATTGTTTTACATGTGTAATTCATTTATTCATAACTCCTTTCTGGAGACCAAAATTAAAAGGATGTAACAGTATTTGTGGGTGGCCCATCGGAATTTTGGTAATGAATGGAGTTGACAGATTGTACCAGCGCGCTTTTGATATTGAAGTGAAAATTATTTTATGTAACTCTGTATAATTGACATATTTTGAGCAAGTATGAGATCTTTTCTTTCTCAACCAAATGTTATAATCAGTGCTTTAATTGAAATAAGTGTAAGTCAAATTTGAAAGGTTTTGATAAAATTAAAGACCCTGGAGCCTGAGGGGTTATGTGGTACTGATGCAGAGGAGGAGGATAATGATTGAGAATGCAACATTTTTAATATTTATATACATTTACATACACACACACATATATATGTGTATTCATATGAACATAGAATGTGAGAGAGATATATTTTTAAAGATTACAAAATGGTGTGACTGTATTCTACAGTCTGTACTGAAGTACTTTAATAAAAAACATTATTCAATTTCATTAAAGTACTAGAGCAAAATTCTTTCTGCCTGAAGACTTTTCCCTTTCTTCCTGAAGCCCTTTTGGAGCTCTGCAATTACTGCTTTAAGAGAGCTTAATTAAATAAGAGTATATTCTTTAGTCTGTCTTACAGTGTATTGTCTAAAAGGTAAACCAGAAATTCTGGGAGAACCTCACACACTTAATTGTTGATAACAGAGGACTGTTACAAGTTTGTTCATGTAATCTCTGTATAGCCATATTAACTCCTGAGAATTCTTTACTGGTTGTTTTTCTCTATACCCAGGTGTTTGTGACCAGAGTTTTGGAATACACGTAGCAGAGCTGGCAGCTTTTCCAAAACATGTGATAGAAAGTGCAAGAGTGAAAGCATTGGAGCTGGAGGAGTTTCAAAACATTGGCAAGTCCAAGGAATCTGAGGGAGAACCACCAGCCAAGAAATTCTACAGAGAAAGAGAGGTTTGCTATCAGGAATGCTTTTTAAAAGTCGTTTAGCTCAAGCAACATAGATCTAGGTTGCATATTCCCCCAAAGCTTGAGGATAACTAACTATAAGCTCATTTTTCCATAACAAAATGTTTTAGCAACGAAGTTCATCAGGAGTTGATGGAGGATGGTGGGTTTTGGTTTAGATTCATATCAAGTTAACATAGGCAAGAATTGTATCTAAAAATATAGTTGTGAGAATGAAACCAATTTTTTTCTTAAAGAATACTTATCAGCAATTAGCATGATTAGCATAGGACTGAAGTTACACAAGGGACCATGTCCCTAGCTGTCCTGTGGGATTGTGAACCAAGACAGAATTTTGTGTTTGCTGCTTTTGTTGGCTACTTAGTTTGTGTGCACTATTTCTTGTTACTTAAGCTGTAGCTTTTGCATTCATTGTTGAGATTATTCTTGGCTCTTTGTAATAGTTTTGTTTGGGATAGAGTTAACTTTTCTTCTGAGCATCTGGTGTAGCACTGTGTTTTGGATCTGGGATGAGAATAGTGTGATAGCAAACTGGTGGTTTTGATTGTTGCTAAGCAATCAAGGCCTTTTCTGCTCTTCACACTGCTGGGGAGGCAAGAGAGATTGGGAGATGACACAGCTGACCCTAACGGACCAAAAGGGCTGTTCCATGCTATGTGAGGTCAAGCTTGGCAGATAAAGCTGGAGAATGAGGAGGAAGGGGAGTTATGTCTTTTGTCTTCCCAAATCACTGTTATGTGTGATGGAGCCTGGCTTTCCTGTAGATGGCTGAACACCCACCTGCCAATGGGAAACAGTGAATTAATTCCTTGTTTTGTTTTGCTTGCGTGTGTGGCTTTTGCTCTACCTGTTAAACTGTTTAAAACTCAACCCATGAGTTTTTCCTCGCTTTAACTCTTCCAGTTCTTTCCCACATCCAACTCAGGGAAGTGAGCAAGTGGCTGCCTAGTTCTAGCTGCTGGCTGAGGTTAAACCATGACACCTCTGCAAGTGGGTTGCCACTTGATTTTGCTTCCCCTTATTTGAGAGCTTGTAAGTGCTGATTTCTCAAAGCTTAATGTGAACTTGTTCAGATCTGTCCACATGGGAGCCTTCTTTGTGCCCTTCCATCAATAGTACTAAGATGTCTCACAAGCAGCTCATATTAAAGGACACAACAGTTTGGACCTGGAGTGTCTAATTTACAGATGTCATAAAGTTCTTCCATTTCACGTGGAAGAAGTCTGGTTTGGTTCTCTCCACTCAACTGACAAATCATACCTCCACAGCATAATACATGAATGAGCTGTTTTTTCTCTTCTCCCTTTGCTTTCTCTTAAAAGAAGCTTCATTAGCAGATAGTGTAAAGGAAAACAGCAATTTGCAGGAAGTTTTTCAGAATAGCCTGTGTTATCACGGGGGTTGGTTTTGTCTCCCAAGTCACAGGAGATAGGACAAGGGGAAATGGCCTCAAGTGTGCCAGGGGAGGTTTAGATTGGATATTAAGAAACATTTCTTCACCGAAAGGGTTATCAAGCATTGGAATAGGCTGCCCAGGAAAGTGGTTGAGGGACCATCCCTGGAGGTGTTCAAAAGACGGGTTGACATTGTCCTCAGGAATATGGTTCAGTGAATTTTATTTCTTACTTCTTATTTATTTTTTTGTCAGAGTTGATGGTTGGACTAGGTGATCTTTTAAGATCTCTTCCAACCTAGACGATTCTATGATTCTATCTTGTTCCTGGATGAAGAGTCCTCACAGCCTCACAGTCCACTGCAGCCTCCTAGGAAATCCACGTGCTGCCTTAGGACTTGCATTGACTTTTGCCAGTAGTCAGATCCTCCTTGCCGCATGTGTAAAAATCTATTTACACATCTTAGTTCTGTGTCCCAGCAGCTGGCCTGAAACTTTGCATCCTTGTAACTCGTTTATTTCCTCCTATACAACTGTGGCAATCTTGGTAATACTCCAGCATCTGGAGTGTTAGGCTATATTGAAAGCGCCTTCTACATTTAAAAAGCATTTGCTCTAGACAGAGGTTGTTATCTGTCACTTTATTTTCAATTTTAGAGGTCTGCTGCATTTGGTCCTGGCTCAGTAATTGGATCTAATGTTGTGGATGAACAGTCCCTGGTTTGCCTTACTTATTAGTGCCAGGTTGTTCCCACTCCAGCTACCTCATTGCTCCACTATTGTCTTTCCCTTGCCAGCCTTGCTAGGTATCGTGATGAAGTATTTTTCAGAGTAGTTGGATCTGGCTGTGTGGTCTTAAGTTGGTATAAATTAAATTGACACGGCAAACACTTCTGACAAACTCAGCATCATGTTTTATTCTTGGATATTTCAGTAATACATAATAAACTCTCTGGGCAGCAGAATGGCATAGCTTTAGATGTCTCGCCCAGGCAATTTGTCTGCCTTCGTTAACATTATCTCTAGAGGAAAAAGCATGCTATTACATTTCCAAGTCCTTTGGAGGCTGCTGCATTGAAAGCACACTGCATTAGTCCTAAACAATAAAACTAAAAAAGCTTTGGAGTAGAATTCTAAAATGCAGAGAACAAGACAAAATTCTGCACTCTGGATAAATTGCTTCTAATACAGGGATCCTGAATGCCATTCATTGAGATGGTTTCTCCTGCTCTTCAATTCAGATTGTTTAGAAGTTCCACTTCGCCTGTTTGTGTAAAAGCATATGCATGAAGCTTAATTATCATCTGTTCTCCTTGGTGACGGCCACTCTGCAGTTGCTTGGTTACACTTTGTTCTTTCCTATCGCATATTGAAACGTTGGTTTTGATTTACAGCTCCTCCAGAAAGGGACTGGTCTGGGTGATGAGGCCACTCTGCTGTTATTGCCAGCAATTCTCACCTAATGGGGATTGCACACTGGAATTAAATGTGGAACACAACATTGTATTTCTGCTTTTCAACTGATGCTTTTTGCTCATGGGTCCATTTGCTCCCGATCCCAGTATGACTGGATTGTTCTGGTGTTGAGAACATGATAGCAAGTACAAAAATAACAGGAGTTTTTTTCCTGCAAAAGTTTCTGGTGCTGAATAATACTTTGTATCTTTGACAGAATTTGGAAGAATCTTGCTTGCGATCTAAACATCCCTTCTGTTTTCTTTTCCCTCTCCTCCCTCCATTTCAGGAAGGTGAAAAGATAATTCAAGATTTTCTTTGTCAAGTGAAAGCATTGCCCCTGACAGATATGTCAGAAGAAGACATCAAAATCAAGCTGAAACAGCTGAGAAATGATGTGTTGGCAAAGAACAACAGTTTTGTGAATGAAATAATTTCCCGAATGAAAGTTACATCGTGAATGGTGTGAGAATAGCATACAGCTCTTAAAACATGTTTTACATTGCAAGAACTATCATTTTCTTGTCTTGTAGCTTTTATACTTATGATGCTTGTACTGATTTATGTAGGGTTTTTTTTTTTTCTTGGATTGTAATTACTTTGTAAAAAGTTCTGAGCACATTCCGTGCCAGATTCTTGCTTTAGTTGTGAAGAATTTTTTTCCTTTTGGAAGTTTTCAATAAAATAGTTTTTCATTATTGGGAGAATTATTGTCTGAGTAAACAAAATGCTTAATATTTTATGAGAAAAAAAAAAAGTGTGCTAGAAAGTATAATAACTGAGGTGGCATAGAACTACCACAGCCTTGTAGAGCAGCAGTGCGTACAGAAAATCTGTGTCCTACAGCCATGATTCTTTTCTATGTGATACAATTATGTTAAATCAATGAAGTTTTAGTAATGCTATATTAGTGCTCCATTAGGGGAAAAAAACCCCACCTAATCAAAGTGATTTATCATCAAGCTTTTGCGTGTGTGTTTGTGTGGAGGTGGTTTTTTTCTGTTTGCTGTGTGGATGGTAATGCTCCAGTCAAATGTGCTAAACGCCCTGCTCTTCATGCTTGAGTGGTGGTAACTTGCATTTTTGGGGTGCTTTTCTAATTTAAGTGGAGGCTGGAGTGAAGTTACAGATTAACTGGATCTTCTGAGTTGGTCATGATGTGTGAGGTCTGTCTACGAAGAAAGAATGCATTGATTTTTATCTAACATACTTCTCACACTGAGGCATTTTGAAAGCATGCAGATACAGGTTTACATTCTTCTTGAAATTTAGCATTTTAAATTGTTGCTCTAGAACACATTACCTATACTCAAAATTGTTGGTATGGAAAGATTAATTCGAAAAGGTGATTATCATGTGAGGTTATAGGAATAAAATCAGGATGAGGATGCCGTGCAAACTCTTTCTCTCTTCTGTCATGGAGATGGCATCAGTGGGTGTCTGCTGGGGGCAGCTGTGCTGCTGTTGAAGCTGTGCTGTAGCTCTGTTTATGATTAATGATTAATTATGATTAATAATCTCACTGAATGATTAATCTCATTCAGTGAGATTAATCCCCAGTGTTCCAACAGTAGACATTAAAGGTGTATTGTTCAACTTGCTGCTGGATAACGTTTGTTTGTAGTTAGAGTGAAGCTTGGAAAAGAGACACACTTCTCAGCATTAAGAAAATAAAGGCTGGCTTGCGAAAGTTGTTCAGGTTCTGCATAACACCTTTTAGGTCTTTCAATTAGAATGCGTTCTACTTGTAAAGACAAAAATAGCCTTGGGTTTACAAACAGCACAGTCAATATATGTGTTCAGTTTCAGTAGCTGTGTCTGGAAGGTGTCTGAATTGAAAAATCTGTTACATAAAGTACTGAAAAATATAGCTGGTTTTGCAAATTCTTTTGGTTCAAGCTGCCCTAAAATACAGAATTATACATAAAACAGGCAATGAGAGTCAATTTAGAGGATCACATACTAGCATGAGACACAATTTGTATTAGATCAAAGTTCTTAACTGTTGCTAGAAACTGGCAGTTCTTGTGATTGGAATGGCTGGTGCTTACATCCTCTTCCTACCGATGTTGAGATGTCCATGGCCTCATCAGAAGTGCCCCTCGCTTTGTCTCCTGTCCCTAAATGTGGGAATAGGCGTAAAACCGTTTTCCCCTTGACCCAGTGTGAACTTTCAGTGTCCACAGCACTCTTAGCCAGGGAGGTAGTCACTGAGCTGCCACCTGCAAGAGGGACAACTCCCTCTTTGCTTTTAGCCTGATTCCTAGTGTCATTCAGTGCCTCTTGTTTTTATTATTTAAGTGTCCACTCTGGATGTGGTGCATCAGCATAGCATGTCTGCAGTGGAATCATAGAATGGTTTGGGTTGGAAGGGACCTTAATGATCATATGGTTCCAACCCCCCTTCCATGGGCAGGGACATCTCCCACTAGACCAGGTTGCTCAAAGCCCCATCCAGCCTGGTCTTGAACACCTCCAGGGATGAGGCAGCCACAGCTTCTCTGGGCGACCCATCTCAGTGTCTCACCACCCTCACAGGAAAGAATTTCTTACTGAGATCTCATCTAAATCTCCCCTCTTTCAATTTAAAACTGCTCCCCTTTGTCCTCTGGCTCCACTCCCTGATCAAGAGTTCCTCCCCATCTCACCTGTAGCCCCTTTAGGGACTGGAAGGGGCTCTAGGTCTCCCCCAGAGCCTTCTCTTCTCCAACCCTAACTCAACCTGTCCTCATAGGAGAGGTGCTCCAGCCCTCTGATCATCTTCGTGACCCTCTTCTGGACCCATTCCAACAGGTCCATGTCTGCTGAGGAAAGGTTGCTTTTGTTTCTGTTTTGCAGTTGGAGGCTGATGGAGCTGTTCCTGTGTAACCAGATTTGCCTCTCCCTGAGGGTGAAAGCAGCACTCCTGTGCATCGCTCAGGAGTAATGGGGTCCCCTACTGAACCAGCTTTGGGCAGCACTTCTCCTCTATGCCTGAAAAAAAACAAGGAGCTCTGCACCTGCAACAAAAAGGATTCAGTTTTTCTCATGCCCTTCAATACTCACAAGGAAGAAAGGTGCAAATTAATGGGATTTTAAGATTCATCTTTTTAACTGTTTCCTCTGCTGCACTTCCCACCCCTCTGAGTGCTCTGCTTCTGCCGGATTTAGGCAGGAGAGGATCAGGCATAGTTTTAGTCTCCGTATGTCAGTGCTGCCTGCAAACTGGGTTACAGGTAACATGATTTCATGTGAGCAGGAGGGTGTCTATTTCTGTCTAGTTCCAATTCCGTCTTTTTGTTCAGAAACTTACCTATGGGACAGGAGGAATTCCAGAACTTGTTCCATTTATTACCGAGCTGTGCCAAGGATGCAGGGATTATCAAAGCTTCAGAACAAAATGCAGCTGTTGAGGAGCAGTGAGGCCACTCACCGTCAGCCTCGAATAAAGGTGCAAGTTTCTGCTAGTTTTCTTGAGGAAGCTTGGCACTGAGCGCTTACTGTGGCCTTTTTAGTATGTGCCTTTTCTGTTCATCTAGAAGGCTCTTTGTGAAGGTGGGGTATAAGAAAAGAGCAGACCTGATCAAGCATGGAAGGAATTATTTTCCTTGGATCACTTCACGACCCATTTCTTGGTGATCAGGAGTTCAAGCAACTTCTTTGTCCGAGGATGATGAGAAAATGCTGGGTGGTAAGGTGCTTGGAGGTCAGCAGGATCCAGGGCAGGGTTGGAGGACTCGGGAACCAAGCTCAGACATCCAGGGAAAGCAACCTGCCAGCTCTGGGGCTAAGATTCCTACTTGCAGCTCTTCAAATTTAGTAATAATGATGGAGTCGCTGAGTGGCTCTCTATCACTTTACTCCACTGGAACTGTGGTGGTTTTGGAATGGGAAATGGCAGGAACATGACTGAGATACACTCAAGCTGGCCTGAGGAGAGTTTCAAGCCTCTCAGAGGCCTTCAGATACCTGCTGGTGAGAAGCAGGCCCGTTAACTGGCCTGGGCTTTGTTGAACGTCAAGGCTTTGCACTAGCTCTTAGTCTGTATTAGGCTCCGAGGATACCTAATAGTGGCCTTCCAGTACCTGAGGGGGGCCTACAGGAAGGCTGGGGAGAGCCTGTTTACAAAGGCCTGCAATAGCAGGACGAGGGGCAATGGGTTTAAACTGAAGAATAGCAGATTTAGATTGGATGAGAAGCTGGACGTGAGCAGGCAATGTGCACTTGCAGCCCAGAAGGCCAATTGCATCCTGGGCTGCATCAAAAGAAG
>BJBW01007670.1:0-111781 GCA_004320125.1 Scolopax mira
GCCCTGGAACAGGCTGCCCAGGGAGGTTGTGGAGTCCCCTTCTCGGGAGATTTTCAAGACCCGACTGGATGCAGTCCTGAGAGGCATGCTCTGACATGCTCTGGGTGGTCCTGCATTGGCAGGGGAGTTGGACTAGATGATCTCTATGGTCCCTTCCAACTCCAAAAATTTCAGTGATATTCAGTGATATCACTTTACAGTAAAATAGATTATAACTCTAGTTTAGTACTAGTTAATTATTATTATCAATAATTAACGTATAATATTAACAAATTATTAAATATTATAGTATATTATAACTAAAAGTGTTTAGAGATACACATATGTAAGACTTTGTTCATAAAGCACTCCCACATTTTCACTCTATCACATTTTATTATCAGACCAACTAAAAATCTGCTCTCCTTATGCACATTAATACCACTCTTAACATCACTGTGGATTTTCATGAGTAAAGTGTTTCATGAAATTTAAAACATATATTACTTCCTTCAGTCCTTTGAATAGTGAATTATAATTGCTTTAATAATTCAGAATCCAAGGTAATAACCGGCTTGCATATTACCTACCACATATTGCACTTTAAAAGTAATCAGGAACAGATTAATTAACCAAGTCTTTTTTTGCTGACAAAAAAGGCATAGTCACTGACAACAGAAAGTTTCACTGAAATGTAGTTTCCAAACTGTCTGAATAATCCTTTTCCACATCCCTAATAAATCTGAGACACTCTGAGAAATCCAGTGTATCATTCTATTTTTCTAAACGTCTAAACCTCTTAATTTTTAATTCAGAACTAGTCTTTTATTATTACCTTACAAAATTATTTGTTGTTGGGTGGGGCTTTTTATTGTGTTGGTGTTGGTTTGGTTTTGTTTCTTTCTTTTTAAATCAACACAAGTAGTTTTTTGCTTTGCCCAGAATAAATTTGTTTGGTTTTGGGGGTTTTTTCCCCCCAGTTTTGTAGTTAACAAACTGCCTGGATTTCATCCAGAATTCTGCTAAAATAAGGAAGAGGATGGGGATAATTTTGTAGCACTAACCACAGTGTTAAAAAAGAAATCTCCACATGAAATAAGAGTCTTCTAAGGATTTGGATGCTCCTATGCTACTAAATATAATTTTAGAATGGACAGCAATTACAGGAACATATATAGTGCTAAAAACTGACAAAATTTTAATATGCAAGTACACACCCAGTTTTAGCATGTGAGCCACCTTGGAAAGTGCAGGAAAACACATCAACAAACCTGGAAAACTGAGCTAGAATACCAAAAAGAGAATTAATGCTAAGTAGATTCCTCTCAACAATCTCATATCTGTTCAGAACCTTTGTTAAACTCACAACAGGCCTGGCTTTTGTAGGAGGGGGAGTCCCATCTTCTCTTCTCTCTAATAATCCCAGGAGGCCTGAGAAAATAACGATTGTCCTCCTCAGTCCTAGCAGTTGCTTTCCCATGGACGGTGCTTTTGCAGCACCTCAAGGACGTTTTGTGTGGAGGTCACCACAAAGCAGCCCCTCTGGGTTTGGGGAATAAGGCAAAACAGTAGTTTTCCCCTATCCTGTCTGAGATTCATGCAGCATGTTGTCTCTAATAATCAAGTTAATTCTGAAAGATTCTTACAGTACTGTATTTAGGTCCTTAATTTGTAGAGTTTCTGTTTCCATGGTTACCCACAGAGTCCACGCTTCAAAACTGCAACAGTAAAACAATGATAAAAACGAGCCAACTTAGTGTAATACAAGTCACTGCACATCTAACAATCTTTCCTCTCCTTTCATGCCCCCTCTCCCCGCCCCACACTTTATAAAGCTCTCAAATTTCTTGCCATACACAACCTCTGAAGGAAAGCAAATGCCTCTTTTATTGAAAATGCCTGATTATTGGACAAATTTCTTGTCTCCCCCTGAAGAAACTTTACAACTCCTGTATACATCTAACAATAAGGTGCAACAGTTACTATAGCAACATTATTCTAGGAATAAATAAGACAATATTGCTTCTGATTCCTTTCAACAAATAAAACAAAAAAAAAAATGAGCACACTCTGGATTAATAGCATTATTTATTTAGAAGCCTTCATAGATTGTTATTTATATTCAAAACCACTAGCTAGTTTTGGTGCAGCATTCTGCCTTCTCCAAATAATCAGGGCTACATTGAATAAACAAGATCTTCTAGTTGCACTGGTGCTATGATCTCATTTGTCAGAAGGACACGACGGACAACACTAAATTGATGGAAAAACATGTTCTATACCTTGAGGGCATCAATGGTCTTTAACAGCTCTAAGCAACCCGTGGGCCGAGCAACCCTAAGGCCCAGGGGCCCAAGACCCTCACTGAGCTCAGGCCCTTGCCCCTGCCTCTGCCTGAGCTGGCTTGGGAGGCTGGCAAGAAGTTGCCAAATGCTTTGTTACACTTCTGGTTTCAACAAAATTGATCCTTTGCTGGGACTTCATACCCTGAGGGGAAGTTCTGCTTTAAACTCAATTGCAGAATTTTGTTTCTGTTGCTTGGACACTCACAGACTGTTTAGAAAACAAACGAAAATAACAAAAAAACCCTGTTTGTTGGGAGCTCTGCTGGGACAGGACAACAACTGCCTGGGGAATCAAATCTCTTGAACAAGACCAACAGTGTCTGCCCGTATCATGAAAGCAGCCTCCAGTGCAGGCGTGCTGCAGTCACACCCCCAAGGTGGACCATGTGAGACCCCACAAAGCATTGTCCTGCTGAGTTCTTAGATGCTGCTGTGTCCTCTGTGACAGGAAATACACGAAACATTTCTGATCTTAAACTACTTACAAACCATCCAGCTGTCCTAATTATATACAGAAGAATGTGAATGTCCCATGTCACCCTTCCAGCATCTGCAGGATCGGTTTGCACTGATTGTTTAATGAGCATCTCCTGCGTGCACACTTTGGTCTCTTCTTCAGCAGAACTGCTGAGGAGAGCCCCTGGACTGTCAGCTTCTGCTCGAGGGGAGTCCATCACCACTCTGAGCTGGTGTTTGTACTGTGGGAGCTGCCTGGGGCAGCCTGAGGCTGGCTGCCATTCCCACCAAGAAGGCCCCAGGGTGATCAGTCAATCGAGTCAGTCCCACCTCTCAAACCCTTCCGTGCTCTCACCCACTGATGGCTTAAGCTGGGGAGAAACCGAGGGCTGAAGAGCAGAGGCAGGCACAGCCCTGGTCCCCAGCCACACCACAACTGTCACTGTAGGAACAACCTGAATTTTGTCTTTATATTTGACTCAGTGTAAATGGCATGGCTTTTGCCACGCATTCTGCACTAATAAAGCAAAAATTAAATAGAACTGGCAGGATGGGAAAAATTATACCATTATCGTAGTGTTTAACTGAAGTTTAGTTCAGATTAATATTTACTGAAGAAGGATCTCAAAGAAATAAAAAGTACCAGAAATCACCAGAAATTATGGTAAACTGTGGTAGCAAATTCACCATGGGAAGGATCGTCAGTTCTTACGCAACCAAAATTACTCTCAGCATACTAATGGTGCAAACAGTACAAGATGGCCTCTATTACAGTAATTCTGATTCTTCACCACAAAGAAAAAATATAAATTAATTTCAGAGTGCTGCATGGTTCCAATCTTTTTTAAGTATCACGAAAGTGTGGAATTTCAGGTTGATGCTCTTTTATGACAGACAAGAGAAAAGTGCTGAGTTTTGGAGTATTATGGCAACTCTACTTTTCTTTTTTAATTGCAAAAACACCAATATCTGTGTCTTTGCGAGCCTTTGCACTGTCAGTTTGGAACTAATAAAGATGCGTCCTAAAGCTGGGAGAAACAAAAGTAGCCAATGAAAAAAACAAGCTACAAAAAAATAGCACACGTGAATTGTTAAGCAAATTAATATGAACACATTAGCTTTCACGTCCACTTCCAGAAGTCCTTGTATCCCTTCCTATCAGGAAGAAGGTAAATAAGCAAGTAACCTCCAGGAAAAGTGCAAGGTAACTTTGATATTGCTGTAGATCAGACATTACTGCTGTGGTGGAGAAGGAATTTTAGATATATTTCCAGCTAACAGCTATTTCCTACTTTATATGCAAGTGCTCTGGGCTTACTTTTGAAATAAACAAAGCTCACATTATATTACATCTTGTGCTATTACAATGGAAATATATCTGAAAATGCATTGAAAGGTATCACTGCAAAGAAGTAGGCAGGTCTTGTGTACTATGAAGAGAGCCAGTGGAAAATGCACTTTGGCATTTCTCATATAACTCTGTCACACAATTGTACAACACACAATACGAGTCCACGACTTTCTTCATTATGCCCGTTAAAGTGCTCTGATATATGAAATGACCTCAGATAATGCAGTTACCCAAACCCAGGACTATTCAAAGAATGATTTTTCAGTAAATGATACTTAAGTCTGTCAGCAGATGTGCAACCTGTGGTAAGCATTTTGGCACATCTGTAGAGTTTTATTCTTGAATATTATGAAAAATGTTTTGTTCTTTTCAGCATTGTTTTTTTTCACTTAGGATTACAGAAAACTCCCGTAAACCACTGAGCCTAAATAATCTGCAGTTCAAAAATTTCCATTAATCGTGTGCTAAATGTATAGCAAAGTTTAAGATTTCTATGCAATTTAATTGGGATGTTCTCCAAATGGCATGTAACAGAGTTTTCCTCTGGACAACAAAGAGTTGAAATCTTCTGTTTATTAGACAAAAATATAATTCCTGGTGCAACTGCTGACAGCAATCATGCTTTTGTTCATTATGTAGAGTAGCTAAAAACAATTATGATTTATTTCTTATTAGCTGTGATAACAAACAGTTTGGTATTAACAAAATGTGAAAACAGAAATGTGTAATTGCAATTAGTATGTAGAAAGCAATTTCCATTTGTTTATATAAACATGATTCCCAACTCCCCTTTTCAGCTAATCCTTAAATCCAACCATAAATGGTTTTTTTTTAAAAAAAATTTTTAAACTCCTCTGAGTGTGTGCTGTAGGAATCTTCATTTGAATTCTATCTAAGCTCCAATAACTGCTCCCAAAACACCAGTGTATTTTCCATTAAGACCTCTTCAGTTAAAACAATTCCAGTGAGATGCAGCATTAAGCTTCTAGAAGCATTCAGCCAGCAGAAAGAACAACAATCTACTTAAGTCTCTACCCAGCAGAAAGCAACCTTGGCAAAAGCTACCCTGCCCGTCTCCAGGGACTCTTATTCCATTGCCAGCTGCAGGAATGGAATTTTTCCCTTTCCCTAAGAGATATCCATCCCACGAGGCCCAGTACCGATGGCAAGGCCCTGCTCCAAGGACACTGGGAACTGCCTAGTAATTAAGTCCTAGAGAAGGGTCGGTGCAAAGTACAAGAACTGAGCGGTCCCCAACTTTGTGGCAAAGATTGGGGCACAGAAAAGAGGATTGAAGGAAGGGGGGAAAGAATCCACTGCTAGAATGACAAGCTGCTGAGCCCAAAGGAATGGCAGAGGAGCCAATTCCCCGTGACACCTCTCACTAACAGCTAGGGAAAGGGAATTCTTGTTTTATTACATTTATCGTGTCTGTTCCCACCAGAGACAAAGAAGGGTTTGTTCTCACTTTGTGTAATATGTTCCTCTAAAAGTGAGTGACTAGATCTGATGGAAACTGTGAAGGAGAGCAAATGCTGTGTACACTCCTTCCCTCAGGAAACAATCAAACAATTGGGTCTCAGGATGATAGAAGAGACCAAAAACCTAATCCTACGAGCCAAGAGACACTGCAGTTTGTTAATACAAAGTTAGTTTAGAGTAGAGACAAGGAGAGAATGCATACAGTAATTGCTTCCTATTCTGCTTTACCTAGTCTCTTGGATACTTTGCTGTTTAAAAATGACTAGCATAACTTGGCTTTTCTGAATTTGAAAGCCTTGTGCTCTCCTTTAAGTAGCTCACTAGAAGAAGCAGATGTAGGTTGATCTGGTTTCATATTTTTTAAGTGGGGGTTCCCATCTCAGTGTCCAACGTTGAACTCCAGCCACAGGCATGAAGCTGAAAAGCAGCAGCGATCATTGCAGACAATCCTTATCACAAGCAGAGTTATGCTAAAGGCAAATCAAATGCAAACCAAAACACACATTTCAAACACCACTTCCTTTTCTCCCTTTCATTAAAGCCAAATCTATAGTTTCTCCAACTTTGAAATGTTTCCAAAGCCTTTTAGATCCAAAAGCAGGGATTGCCAAATCAACCTCATTATTACTGAAATGGTTAAAGACTTCACACAATAATAATTGCTGAAAAATACTGGGTTTTTTTCAAAATTTTGATTTAAGAGTAGTAAATTCACAAAGAAGAGGCATGACAAGCATTCCTGAGACATGGATTTTTCAGTTCTGAATTAAATGATCAGTTTATAACTCAAACAAGGTGATGGCACTAATAAATTACAAAGGCCTCTCCTCATGACTGGGATTAATCTTACATATCATAAATACTGATTAGATATTCTATATGCAATATAGAAAGAAAACGATAGGTTTATTCATTCTAATATTGTGAATTATGTTCAAACTGATTTAAGGTCACATGATATAAAATCAGTAGGCCATGATGAGAAAGCTTTTTTAAAGAAGATACATATTGTGGTTACAGCAGAGAGCGAGAGGCCACTGACAAATCTCCAGTATCCACCACCTCCTGCCAATGAGAAACGGACCATTTCATTCCTCACTGCCTGAACTGAAACGGGTATCTCCACTGGCCCAACACCACATCCCGAGTTAAGATGCAAGAGCACAGGGAAATGCTAGTAGAAAACATGGTAAGGAAAATACGTGTAATAAATACTGCCTGAAATCTATCAGAATTATCCTTTAAAAAGTGTCCAAAGTAGGCTTTAAAAGACATGCAAATCTGATTTTAACATTCCTACCCATAAAGAATTTTCCATAAGCTTTCTTGGAATATTCTCCCAAATAACTAATCATATTTACAACTGGAAAGTTTACGCCTTTTTTCCCCAAAATGAACACCTGTTTCAACTTCCTGTCAGCAACTTTTGTGAAGCTTTTTTTCTGGCAGACTAGAAAACCTCCATTAGCAAAACTTTGTTCCTGACGTTGTGATCCTATAACCTCCTCCTGGTTAACCTCATCAGAATTTGCTCGCAGAATTTCTCACTAAATTGAAACTGAAAGGTAATTTAAGTTGGCTGAGAGTAATTACATGTGTTAGTCAGAAATGTAGTGCTAACAAGCCACTTTGTATGGAAAGTCCTACGGCATCATTAATGACCATAAGCCCTCAAAGTCTCTTAATTTTGACTCCTAGGAGAGCTTTGAGTAGAGCAGCACCTCTGTGAACTATGCTGGGACACAGATGTATTACTCACTAACTTTGTGACAAAAAAATCCTCTTTCCTGAAATCCAGCTTTACTTTTGACTTTGCCAGCAGCACTTCACTGATCTTCCTTTCTCTTTAGATTACGAAGCTTCCAGTTGTGTAGCTGGGTACATGTTAAAAAAATAAATACAGTTGAACTACATGGTGACAAATGCAATACCAGATTGTGACATTGAAATATTGAAGTAGTTTTATAGTACATTTGTCGTTTTGTAGTATGCTTTATCACCACACTGAAATCTCTATTTTCAGAACAGCTCATCTCATAAACTGTAGTATGAAATAAAGATGATAAAACCCACTTATGACTGTGCTAGTGAGTATTTTACAGTCTTTCCTTTTGTTTCAGTTCTGTGACTTGCTTACCTTCCTTTCAATATCAAGTTTCTGCACAGCTATACAGAAATACTACTACTGGTAAATCTAATGAAAGCTAATTGCTGATCCAGGCTGATTACTTGATACTACACAGGAAATCCTGTAACACATTCAGTTTTCCTTAGATGTTACTAGTGTAACTCTTGAAAATCATAGAATGGTTTGTGTTGGAAGGGCAAATATGTAAATATAAGCTACTGACACTTGCAGACTCTTCATTATTATGTAAAAATAAATGTTATGCCTTGTCTATACATATAGATGCATTTTGGATTTGGTTATGTCTGTCATTTAACTAATAATACACTGAAAATAAAAACATGTCTAGGATTTCCATCAAATATCATGATTGCTGATGAAAGCCAATGATTCCTTGATCACTCTCCTCATCAACTGTAATCCCTATAGGATTATTATTCTCCTCAACTGTCATGCTTAGTTACTCCCCGGACACCACTAAGCCTGCATTTACACTTCTTTCTATTGAACCTTCAAATGTGGGACAGCTCAGGTCAGAAGGAAAGCACTTCCAGGAGAACTGATATAGCAGCCAGTAGTGGCAGAAGTTTCACAAAGTTTCATACATCATCTAAAACTGCAATCCTTTCCCTTGCTGCAGAGCCATGGGGGATGGCTTTGATGGTATTTACACCCAGACCTTCCTTTAGAGGAGTTGGGATTTCCAAGCAGGAACCTCTTCTGTAGTTACTTTGCAATCTGTCCCACACAGCTACTCTCTACTAGTCCCTCCCATGTCAAAACGAGTCACTTCTGTGGAACCTAGGGTGACACAAAGTAAAGGTTAATGCTAATTTTGACCGTTATCAGAGATACTTTAAACTGTCAAAACATATTTTCAGTTCTGAATTTATACAGAAAAACATTAGCAACAGAAAAATCAACTTGCACATTACATTCAGCTCCGTGCCGATACTTACTCAGCAGTCTATTTTTTCCATGAATAAAGAAACAAATGTGAGAGATTCCTGCCTGATTCTGCAATGATGGGGAGGGTAGACACCACTTTTTTTCTTAGTGGTGATTTTATGCTGTTTTCTTTCAGAGTTAAAGTAGACTTCAGTACCCTCAGAAACGATGGCAAAATATTTGAGGAAGTATTCCATCCAGCTGAAGTCTTTACAAAGAATCCTGGGCAAGAGGCACTTTCATGAAGGTATGGGCCACATCAGTAGCTTTTTCACTTTGGAAGGCATATAATACCTACCACCTTATGGATGGGGTCCTATTCTGGTTCTGGTTGGAAAGGGGTAAAAAACCCTTATCTTGGCTGGTGCTCACTGCCTGTGACAAAGCAGGCAGACACAAGCATAAGGTTCTCAGTTTAGAAGGGAGAGACAACCTAACACGATAAATTGGGTTATGTGTGTGCATTCCCTGTTTAGAGAGTCTCCAGGGAGAATTTTCCTAAATACCTCTTTCTATGCAACTTGAGCACAATTCACAGAGAACCCAGATTGTATCTTCAGTTCCAAAAAGTACTCCATTTAATAAAGCAATTACATAAGACAAAGTCCCTCCATAGACAAAAGCTGCTGTTTACAAATAACTAGCAACACGTCAATCAACATGGAAAAAACTAATGACTAAAGGATCTTTAAATAACCTTAAACATTCAGGATTCAGAATTGTAATTTTTTAACTTTTCTAGCTAAATCTCATATTTCCCACCCTATGAAGTGTAAATCTGTTGTGGTTAGGGCTGGGCTGGCCACTAAAACGAACAACAGATGCTCTCTTTAATCATTAAGAGAGTTGCCAACACATAAACCAAAACTCATCAGCTGTTCCCATCTCTGCAATCTCGGCTGTAAGCTTCCTTCCAGCAGAGACAGGTCAGCAGAGAGTGTATCATGAATGGAACTCCAGCTCTGCCCCAGCCCAGATGCCTAAACTTCCCTGAGACTGCAAAGATCCTTCAGGTGCCTTTGAAAGAATCAGAATATTTACTTGTACTTGAATAGCTCATTCCATACTGTCTATATTCTGTGTGTTAGCCAGTAAATAATTGCTTTAGAGCTGTTGGGTTTTTTATATCGTGCTTTACTTCGAACTTGTTTGAAGTGGCCTAAGCAAATGAATCCCAAAAGTGGGGCATGAGACTGTTTATCTCACCCAAGTTATTGAATTTATTGAAAGCAGATAAAAGACGCTTATTTCCTTGTCTACAGCTTAAATTTAACAAAAGTTTCTCCTCTAAGTTTCACTTTCAGTATAAAATATGTCCTTGTGGAAGCCGTTACAAATGTCAACACTTTAAGGAGCAGGAATTTATGGTGGCATTGAATTTTAATGGCACTATAAATGTCTATAGTAATGGTGATATATCTATTGCAATAAATTGCTATGAAGAAATATAAAAATAAATGTAAGATAAAAGATTGTGTATAAAATATGTTTTTACATACTCTTTAATGATTAAAAATCATAGAAAACTAGAGATTATAAATCACTGAAAACTGCTTTTATATTTTACAAGCTGTTTTACTCATTTAACATACACATATGATTCCTTGGTCAGAAATGACACCAAGTTTAATGAGGACAGTCCAGATGATTTTTTCATTGACTTGAAAAAAATCTAATTGACATTAAGGAACAAGGAAATACTCCTATCAATGACCCTCATTACTGAAGCCATGCCTGTTATGAAAGGGAAATATATGGAAGTGTAGCATCAGTGATTGGTAATGCTTCCTGCTTGCCCCCTTCCCTCACGCGGCTCCCCATTACTCGCCACAGCTCAGCTCAATCTGCTTGAGGAGAACTCTTTATGGGATAAAGGTATTTTCATATTGTGGTGAAAGGAAAAATTAAAAACAAGGAATTCATAGGCATGTTTCTGTGTAGGTCAAAAGTAGTGCTTGATATAATGAATGATCAGTCTACACTTTCATTAATTCACTGTCTTAAAAACCTTTATGTCCTTGATTTATTTTCTTAAAATGGGGACAGCTGGAAATTATGAGATTGTTCCTTGACTGTCACTGAAGTTGACATCAATAAAACCTACCCATCCAGGAATATCAACGGAAAAGGAAAAAAAAAAAAAATAGAAAAAAATGGCGCTCGGTCAGAAATGAATACTGGTTAGACAAACAACAGGAATCCCAGGACACACTTCAGGGGGAGGGGGCATTTTTTGTTTTGATATATATTACAGTCACTTTAAATGTAAAAAATGGGTTTTCTTTAAATTGCAGTAATAGGATATCCCAAGAATTCATTGGAGCCCCTGAGATATAAAAGCTGAGCTGGAAGATAGAGCAATGTTGCTGTAATTTGTGTGAATGGAGATCTGTGATGATTGGATCAATCCGAGTCCATGCATTACATTTATTTTGCACAAAGAGAGATGAGGCTGGAAAAAGATATCAGGGAACACATCCAGCAGGACAAATTGTAAACCTGATCCCTGCCTTTCCCTTCATTACATGTAAGACAGAATCAGGAACTAATGAGATTAAACTGTCCATGACTTGATTACCAGTGACACTTCTGTTTAACATATATAATCAAGAACTATGTGCATAATGAGTGGAAGTAGTCTAGATGTTGCCAGCTAAATAAATAGCTGCAAATGAAAACTCCAGGACCTGACACAGCAATGTGGACTGTTGCCAGGTGCAGGGTTTTCAAAGTAAAGGGTGTTCCTGCAGTGCAGAAATCACAGCCAGGAGGTTGAAGTGGCAGGAGTTTTGAAATAAGGACTGTGCTTACCTCAGAGTGTCATAAAAGCACCCTCTGTGCAAGTGTACTCTATAGATACCTATGGATGTGGTTGCAGAAACAGCTGCCAGAGAACAGCACTGGAAAACTAGGTGTAAAAGCCTCCTAAAAGGAAATAAACTCCAGAGATTAGTAATCCTTTCAAATCTGCAAGATGTGATAGACTGAGAGTCTGCCAACCCTGTCCAAGGCCACCAGCATGCACTTGCATCAGCAATGGGTTCTACAACTTGGGCCACGTTCAAGAGCCAGAGGCTGATATGCACATGAAGACTGCAAGATTATACATACACCTGATGGAAGAAGGAAACCATGTGGGATCTTCTGAACATCTTTTTGCAAGCAACTGGTATGGCATCCTCTGGATCCCATCGATAAACAAGGTGTGTGCCTTCCATGTGAGGGAGGTTATTTGAGAAATTTCTAAGCCTGAAACATCATTTTTTTTCTCACCAGCATGTTTTTAATGGGAATTATGCAGACAATTTTGAAGGATCCCTGACACTAAATGGATGACAGTACGTATCAGATCTTTAGGATAAAATATTCAGGACCGATTTAACTTTAGTCTTCAGAAAAGTAGGAAAGCAGAATTTAACCAATGCAAATTGCTTTTTAAAATTCTGATTTGGTGGTTTCTACCCCATGAATAGTAATCATTGAAAGTCAGAGACTTGCAATCAACTTATCACAGGGACAGTCTCACAATGATGATCACTGGTGACTGAGGGTGGGTGAAGGTACCAGTTACAATTGCAAGAAGATAATAAGACAGAGGTTCAAAGAAAAAATGTAGGAAGGAGCAAGTTTGAACTTTCTAACAAATACTCTCTAGCAAAAGCAAGCTGCGGACTTAATGAAAAAAGTCTGCAGATATTGAGTTCAAATTACTGTTATTTACACTGCATACTCTTGATTCTCATATTAGCATCTGCTACCGCCTGCTTTCTGCAACCTGATTGCAATAGAAAGATTACAGTACATGTAAAACACCACATACTCATTTTCCACATCACTCATAATCTCTTATGCCTCTTCTAACTTCTTTTCCATCCCTTGCAGGAAAAGGAAGGCAATCATAACACTTCTTCATGACTTACGCAACTGAGAAATTCATATTTGGTGAAGTTTTTACATTATGTATTTCCTTGTCTTGCACATTATAATTGATACAAAGGGAATACCATCAACATTAAGGTTATACACTTGCTCCAGGGAAATGGCTATGTGGGAAACCTGAAAGAAAGACCCACCATTTGGCTGCTCCTTTGCTGCTCATGTCTTAGCAGACTGGTGCGACCTCCCTGCTTCCATCAGACACCTCTGAACTCTGCCTGGGATGTATCCATTATAGAAGAATGCAGCTTACAGAGACACTCATTTGCAATATGAATTCTAAACCAAGACTGCAAGATCTTCAGAAAACCTCTCCCTGTGCTTAAGGAAAGCTCATGCAGGTAGAAAATCACACCACAATTGTGGCCTTGCTATTCTTTCCACAAGGTGCAGACAAAAGAGGGGATAAGGTGATAATATGGGATTATTTTCTAATTTCAGTAACTAATTAATTTAATTTTGTTCACACTTTCATTGGATTTTGTTTTCTTGGACATATTAATATTTTCACACACATATACTTTACATAACAAGTCAAGCAAGATGAAACAGACCCAAGGAGGGAGATAGAAATGGTCTTTGTCAGAGGAAATGGATGAGGCATAAACCACTATTCTTACATGCACAAAGCTATTGAAATACAAAATGAGAACTAATTATTTCTTTTTTAAATGCATGTTATCAAAACTTTTTACCAGATACAGCCACTTGGGAATGGCAACAAGATCTTTTTGTTCCATGATAGCAAGAAAGCCAACCAACCAACTAACTAAAAAAAACAAAACCCCAAACCCCACAAAAGAGAACACACATCCAAAAAAGGAGGCCCACAAAAACAAATCCCCAAACATAGAGAGACATGAAACAGAAAATCTATTCAAACTACTACGGAGTTTTGCCATACATAACAACAGATGGGAACTATGGCTTTACCAGAGTAAATGAGATCACAGAGAAAAAACCATCAGCACCACTGTCAAATGAGTAAGCAGGGAGTTTTTCCTGCAATTCTAAGCAAATAAATCGCTGCCATCTACTTTTATGTGTGGCACAAAGAAGCCGTCAGTTTAGATAGGACAGTCATTATAGTGATGTATTTGAACCACCTGCTGTCACAAACTAAGCTGATGCGTCTTATCTTGATGTAAAGCAAGGTGTTGAAGTTTCTGCTAGAGCTTTTCGATAAGCTGGTGTTGTAGGTCAACCACAGAAGACAGCTCCATCCCACCCAGCTGCACATCCCCCAGCAGGGAGCAGGGGCAGAATCCGATCAGCAGAAGTGAAAAAAACCAACTTGTGGCTTGAGATGAAGACAGTTTAATAAGGAACACCCCCAGCCCACCCCTTGGGAGGGCAGCCGGAGAAACAGAAAAGGCCTTGAGGCTGTGTAAGTGCCACTCAACAAGAAATAAAGCATCCTTGTGTTAACAACATTGGTTTGGTAACAAATCCAAAACACATCAGCACACGGGTACTATGAAGAAAATTAACTCCATCCCAGCCCAAACCACTACAACAGAAAAACGGGGCATGACTTCTGCTATAGAACTAAATTTACTCTACTTCAAAAGCTACTCTCAAAAAAGGAAAAAAAAAACAAAACCCAAGATTTTAGACATGTTTTATGGTCAGGCTATCAATTGCTCCAAGCATTTTGGCAGAAAGATTTAAGGTTTAGTCTAGATAGAGCATGCATGGGAGATATTGCTAATTTTTTATTTATCTGCATTTAGATGTGATCATATTTTTTGCTACCATTGGCTAAGAGTGTAGTAGGCAAACCTAAGAACAATTATGTAGAACTTTATGTATGCACATCTTTAATTTTTGTCAAAATCCACGGATATCTTCTCATTCAGCTGCTAGGAATCTGTCTAAAAACTTACTCTTGAAAACAACTTTTCACATCAAGAATGCTTATTTGTTCACAAAGCATTATGAATACATGATAAAATGATAAGCAAAGACATTTTCAGCAGACGATAATTATTGTTTCCTCCCCTACACAGAAGCAAAGGATTTTTTTTCAAAAAAGAATAAAAATCAGTCTCTAAATATGGTATTACAAATAAGAGTTGCTACAATGCTCTTGTAGTTGCTGCCATAAAGTGCTCACCAACCGATTTACTAAAAGGTCTAAAGAGGAGACTGATCACATATCTGCACGAAGAGAAGACCAGAAATTGGCTTTGTTTCAAAGCCTTTACCTGATTCCTAATTTCTCACTAAATTTGTAGAGGAGTATTCTGCACGTGCCCGCATTTGGCACAGTTTACTTCCCCTGGCCCCCTTCCCACCCTGGGCCCTAGGCTTCACAAAGGAAAAGGGTCAAGTCTCCACGCTGCCCATTTCCTTTAAAAAAGGAAACTAGTAGATTTGAAAAAGCGATTCTTCAATGCTGTTAATCACATGAAATTCTTGGCACGCATCCCTGGGGAACAAAGAACCTTCTTCTATATGAATAGGCAGGTGTCAATTTAGCTAGACCAATTTCCTGAAACATCTGCTTATACAAACTAGTCAAAAGAAAGGACATTAACAGAGCATTAAAAAGTAAAACTATCCACAGTTTTCATTAAGTTAAATCCATAACTGACACGAGCTGTTAAACTTCTAGAAAACTATGGGACTGACACAGATGTACATGTAGCAGTTCTGTCTTTATCAGCTCATTCTATATGATTTTTCAGATGGCCTCATGCTTAAGCATTTACTTCGTCAAAACAATGACAGCAAAGAACAAAGCTTTGAGCTGTAAAATCTTACGGCCTTGTAGAGTGACCAAATCTGTAAGAATCCATGAATACCCTGATTAGTGAGAGGAAATATCTTTTTCACCAGTTATGCTACAGATTCAAAATTGATTATACATAAAGTGACCCATTTGATGGCATTTACTGTAATTTCTCTGGTACTCACATAAGGGTTCTTCGGATGCTTGCCTTAAGATCTGCATTTATAGAACACCATCTGGTACTTCACACAGATCCAGTTTTGCTGTAACCAACGGACTACAAGGCCTTGTTTCCCTAAATATAGAAGTGTTAAAATTATCCACAGTGTTATTCATCTATTACACTGAACTAAATATTGCTCCCACTGATTTGTGATTTTTTGTTATTGTTTTCTTAAAATGTACTCACAGTATAAAATTTTGCCATTTCAAGAGCATGTGTGATGATAGCTATACATAGACACTCTTGGACTGCTGGTTTCAGCAGCGTCTGAAGTATAAATTCCTAAGCAGCAGAAATAGAAATTCCAAAGTAGAGGTCTGAGAATCAAAATTTTTGGAGGGCGTGTGACCAAAGTACATGACCACAATGAGTGCTATTTGCAGTTTTGTCACAAACTAGAATGCCCTCTTGGTCAGAAGTCAGAAAGCTTACAGTGCAAACAAAGATAGATTAAAGATCTTGAGTCCAGAGCTCTGTTCTGCACTCCTCCTCAGAAAAGAATTGAGGAAACAAATGACATGAGCCACTACTTCCTAAATTACTAATGCACCCAGACACTGTGCCATATCCAGCAGCAGGCAGAAGCGGGGATTGCTAAAGGCTGGAAAAGAAAACTAAGCATACTATATGCAGTATGGTCATGATATATCATGACACATAAGCCAGGTGACAGGTAGTGTATGAAGTTGTACCTAATCCAGATACAGAAGAAATGCATGAATAGAGAAACCAAGATAAATTTCTGACAAGGTGGAAGAGTTACAACTAAAGTAAAAATAGCATAGAAGAAAATTAAAAAGTGATCCATTTTGAATGGGAAAACCAGTATTACCATTGTTCCAAGTCCCAAAAGCTTCCAAAACTATCTGAACATCAACAGGCCACATGCTAATTGCATAAGGAGGCTACAGGAATAGACACACGTATCACTGAAATGCAAACACACAAGGGCAAAGCAGGAAACATACACGTTGAAATAATTTACCAAATGGAAAGTCTTGAGAGGAGAGAGGGCTGCAGCTATCAAAATCCAATTCAGAGACTCTGAAAACAGAGGGCAAGAAAATACCCCCTTAGCCTGAAGGAGCACTGTCACAGGGGCCGCAGTGCTCTGCTGAGGGCCCCTGTCCAATTTATGATTGCATTAAAGGGCCTTAGAGAAAAAAGTTTCAGACTCAGCCAGCCTCTGGTTTTGGTTTGGATACTGCTGGGGATACATGCCACGAATATGCTTGTCTGTTTATCTGTACTGCCATGAGCTATGGGTTAGTTCACTACAATAACTCAGATAATCTTTTCTTATGTGCAAGATATTCTAAATTCTTTCCTTGACAAATGTAAAACTTTTCAAAAAATAATTTGTTTGAAAACAGCTAAGCTCAAATGGCTTCCAACAGGTTTTCCAAGTGATTTCTTTTCTCCTTTGAGCAATATCAAAACTTGTAAGGTGGCTAACAGTACACCTAGAAGGAACATCAATGC
Organism: Scolopax mira; assembly: GCA_004320125.1. Taxonomy (NCBI): domain Eukaryota; kingdom Metazoa; phylum Chordata; class Aves; order Charadriiformes; family Scolopacidae; genus Scolopax; species Scolopax mira. Next base: position 17,065 of record BJBW01007670.1, read on the forward strand.
TTAATAATACGTTGTGTTATTATCAAAGTGTACAAAACAACCAGGATTATCTGTGATGCTAAGTCAATGAATTTTAGTCTGAAGAGTGACTAAATTACAGCTAAGAAATGTTTTTTCAAGTTACTCACAGATTAATACTATTATTCCCATTTTATTCTTCCAAATTGTTCTTGGTGAATTCAGTCTAAGAAGTACTAAAACTGTACTAAAGTACTAAAAAGTACATCACTGCCAGAATACAAAGATTTGCTTTTAGATTTGTTTCCAACATTGATTTAAAAAGGTCCCTTTACGTATTCTCTTTAGGCTAATAAGAGTTATTATTTTAGCTTTAGAACAAGCAATGGCAACACTGTAAATGCTATTCAAATTTTATCTGGCATTCTACATATGGGACTAACACACAGTGTATGTTTAACATCAGGATAACACCAGTTCCTTCAATTAACCTTTACTGCAAGAATCACCTGAGTAGTGATTCTTATTCAAGGAGAAACGCATAAGGGATTCACACCTTCAGAGTATATACACAAGGCAAGGTTATAGCACATCTCCTCTGCCCTACCAGCTACAAGAATTACCATTATCTATACCCCCCTACACACTGTCAACATGTGTGTCACCATGAGACAAGACAACAGTGTCCTCTGAGCATGGGAGAGAAGGAGAATGCACCACTGATGTTGAGACATTTACACATGGCCCCATGGAGTACCCAGAGCAGAAGGTACGCCTACATGGTATTGGGTACAAACTCATTTCACCTATATTTTGAGAAGGTTAGAAGCCACACTTATTATAGAAAAAAAAAAAAAAAAAAGGATATTAGTTACATCTCCACAACTTCTAGTAAGCAATCAGTTTTAGCAGTATCATATCTGTCTCCCCACCCCCTCAATATTCCTCAGAAAGAAATTGTTGTGCCTCATATTTTGGATTTCCATCTTGAACAAAAAACAAGCAGCGAATAATTTCAGAAAGTTCTCACTTCAGTTACAGTCTTCTCAGTCCTGCTGTGTCGTGGGTTTTTTTTTAGTGTTAAGACATTTCAAAAGATAAACCTTTAATGCAGCAAATATAAAGTAAGTAAAAAATGCAGCCATAGTACTTAGATTTGTGAAATAAAGATTAAGTATGAGATCACTGGTTTATTTTAATAAACATATTATGATGGATCCATACACTTAAGCTGAAATTGCAGCCCAACTGTGCCTGGTGCAGCATGTTTTATGAGAGATCCCTTTCATAATAGAGCCCTCAATCTAAATACACATGATTGAGAACAGATTTCCTGACCCCTCGACAAGTTGTCTTCCTCCTGGACAATGGCATTTGGCTCTTAGTACAACAGCCAAACAAGTGCTACTGCACTGAAGTGAAGATTGACACAAGCCACAAAACAGAATAAGCAGCACATAGGAATATACAATAAAAATTAATCTGTTAAAGGAGAGAATACAGTAATGTGTTTTAAAGAAAGACAAGAAAGGAGAAAAATAGCAGTGATTAAAAAAAACAGTAAAAGAACAGAGGTATGATTGAAACCACACACTGGGATTATTTCAAGCAGTTTCAGATGCCTAGATCAGTCAAAAAGTTAGAGACAGCCCCAGTGGGACATACTGAAATATCATTTATCTTTTTTTTTTGAAGCATGGAGATGCTCATGGCAGGTCTACAATACTGTACACCTACTCACTGCATAATATTACATGGTAAAACTGCAATCAAAGACTAAACACAAACTAAAATAAAAGTAACACCTACAGGGTTTAGTTAATATTTCATACCAGCTGACCAGTATACTGAAATGTTTGCAATCACTGTACACACACATCTCCAATTTCCCCACTGCAATACACACAACAGGGTGGTACACAACCCTATTGTAACTTGAGTCTGCAAACCCACGCAGGTGAGTGTGTGCATCCTGTGTCTGGGAGCAAGTGTCCTGTCCTGGATGCCAATAAGGGGACACAAAAGTCTGCTCCCGAACGAACAGCCCATCTGATCGGTTCTACCTCTGCCAGTGTCTGACAACTGCTGCTTTCAAGGTAGAACACTTCTGTAGGCTTTGACTGGTTAAGACAAATTGATGAAAAAGTTTCCTTTTTCCCTTAATGAGCAGTTAGTTAGAAACTTGATTCTTCACAGTTAGGAGAATTCTTTAGGTTTTCGGTAATGTTGCTGTTGAAATCTGGTTAATTCTGGTAGCCAGCTGAGCCCCAAAGAATAGCCCTTACCCAAGCTATAAGGAATAATCATGAGTCCTTTGCTGACATTAATGAGCTCAGGAACTGACCTGGCAGCTGACAGAACATTCTGTCACAACATCCTTTTCACTTCTCTGGTGAATCCCCGAGTTACATAGGGCTTGTGCAAAGCCCTGTGTGATAATGAACTGAAGGAAGAATGACACATTCCTCCTGCAAAAACAGACATGATTTATAAGTTACTAATTCGTTTAAGTTATCAAAAAAATTCTTCTAGCCATGTGATTTAATCATATAATCTAAAACCTCAAAACTCAGCTTAATAAAGTCAGCTTTGTTTAGAATAGGATCCTTTCAAAATTGCTCACCTGATGAGACAGTATGGTCGCAAAATTGCTCTTTAAACTACCTTTTCAGCCTTACAAGGGCACTATCCTTCTTTCCAACTTTTAATTCTTTACACACAAAAACATCCAAAACCCCAGACTCCCCCCGAAAAATAAAACTAGGGTATTCTACCCAAATCTATTTGATTAGGGCCCAGTCCTAGTTATTATTGACACTGCTTGCACTTTTAAAAAAATATTCTTCCTTCTGAAGCAGCTGGAGGAAAGACCCTATAATTAGCAAAAGTAGAAAAGTATATATCTTACCTAGGAAAGATTTATGTTTGTAATACAATTTACACTGATGTTACAGTAGTTTAATCACATGCCTAAGTGTCTATCTGAAAATGAGTAAGATGTTGCTTGTATGTTTACCTGTCGTAAACCCCATCAAGCCTGGAATACTTCACTTTAAAAAGTGGGCATTTGAAGTTCCTGTTTTTCTTCCATAAACAACAGTTTGGTCTTTAATACTAAGCTATACCTGACCCATAACAGCTTCCAAGTCAAGCTACAGATGGTGCCCCTTGACTTGCTTACACAAGAGAGGGTTTGAGGTTGACTTGCATAAATTACCAGCACATTTAGTATCTCTCTTACCTGCAGTCAAATTTGTTTTGTGCCAGTATATCTTAATGATTTAAATTATTGTAAAATTGTATATTTAAGTATCAAGACAGCAGTTTTCAGATCCATCTTTACAGTCAGAGGTATACTTTTTTCAGTTTACTCAGCGTTACTATAAAATAATCTACCTGAAGTCAAGCACCAGTCCTTCACTGAGGTGCCTAAAGCTGAAATCCAAAAACTAACAATAATTTAAATCATTAAGATATACTTGCTGTTTTTTAAACGTCTAATCTTGTTTTTAAAATCTACTAAGTTAAAAAAAAAAATTACTAGGGGGTGGTGATGTGAGACATTTTATGTATGTGCCTTTTTCATTCCTGGTTTCTCTTTAGATAACAATAACCATGAGAAGAAGAATAAACCAGCAATAATTATCTGGTCTTCAGGAATCAGAACTGATTTTGATCCACTGCGTATTTAACTCTGTCTTATATTTTCTTCTTCTCTCCCGTGAGCAAATATCTGACAAACCCTAATGTCATGGTTTGGGCTGGGCTGGCCACTAAAACAAACAACAGATGCTCTCTCCCCAGACCAGGACACCTAAATTGTAGCATGATAAAAACATAGAACAATTAAGATTTCCATTTACCAAAGCAATGGATTCCTCTGATTTTTCAGAAAATAATCTTACTTTTTCAGAGAGAAAGTAAAATTAATATTTGTACAGCTTTTTCTCAATGCTTTCCTCATTTCTAAGCTTGAACCCTGCACCAGCTGAGCCTTTGAAGAAGACCTCTCCAACACTGCCCAGACAAAACAGGGTCACAGGGAAGTTCTCCAGGCAGTCTACACTTTGGTAGGCCCTAAAGTAACTCAAGGCTTTGACTGTACCAAGTAAGTGCCAACAGAACAAAATAATCCAGCACAGATATTGATCAGTACTACACTTTCTCCAGCTACTATACTTCCTTTTCCAGAGATGGATTTTCATGGGTATCATAAAATCAAAAATGCAAAAGGAACACATCAAGCTGACACAAGGGGCCAGGCTATAACATTGAAGCAAAAAAGCAAACAGTAAAGTGGAAGGAAAAAAACAATGGATTCTTCTACAAATGTCCTCTTCTTGAGTAAGAGTATGATCAATACTATAGCAAGATCATATCCTCATCTTCTGTATTATCGAGAAACAAAGCAGTAAGAAGCAGACCATTTCCAATACTGCACTTTCTTGATTCTTTAATCTCCTTTCTTTACTTTGAAAGATAATACCCAGGAGGAGGCTAAGGGATATATATGGCCTAACAGGCATGAGAAAACTGGGGAGAATGGAAAGTGCAGATCTGCAAAAAACAAAACATTTGCTTTATACAAGCAATAGTAACCAGGAATATTAAAAATATGTATTTTTCCAAGTAATACAGTTTCATTCAGGAGCAAAGTACATCATTTATTTCAAACAGCCATTCAGATCATTGCCATTCAGATTGATTTATAATAATTAAAATCACTGTTGTGTATCTGATTATTATGTGTTCATATGTGTATAAAACCATACTCTTTTTTTTTTTTTTGTCAGGGCTACAGGTTTTCACTGAAATAATTATACTATGCTGCTACTTAACATAATTCCCCTCCAGGTACAAGCTGGAGAGATAATGTTATTACTTTGGAATCACACTTAGAAGAACTGTACACTCAGAAGTGAAGAGCTGCTTCACTGTGATGAAATAGATAAATTGGCACTACTCTGTGTGCAATCAAGAGATACGATACTAAGTCTGCATCTACTACCACAGCATCAAAATCCTGTGATATTAACATTGCAGCAGTCCTCTAATTTAACTCTATTTCTAGATTACAGATAGAGAAGCAAAATCAAAACACATAAATCCTATTGCAGTTTTTGCCTTAAGAACCTGGAGTAAGACTTAAATGGAAATTACATACTTAAATCTCAGGAAACAAACTTAAAATCCCTACCTAAAGGAAAAAACCAAACCCAAACAAATAAATAAAATCCCCAACAACTAATCAACAAAAATAATAAAAAACCCACTGTTACTCTACATTTTTGTTGTACGTTTCCTTTGGGCCTGGGAGACAGTAGCGAGTTGGGTTTTTTTTCCTTTGTGGTGAATAGATTGTGTTCTATCCCAAACCTATCTCTTATTTTCATCCACAATCTATGTTTCCTACATATGTCACTGCTTTCTCTCAGAAAGATGTTCAGAGGGGTTTTCTAGCTTGCCATGATCCAGTCCCAGCAACTGTGATACCTGTTCCCACTTTGATGCCCCTCAGCTGGACTTCACCTCTTTAGTGGGCCAGCCCCTTTAACTAGTTGGAACTTAATCAATCGTAGACTCAGACAATGGTTAATGTTGGGAGGGACCTTGAAGATCATTGAGTTCCAAACCCCCTGCCATGGGCAGGGACACCTCCCACTAGACCAGGTTGCTCAAATCCTTGTCCCACCTGGCCTGGAACACCTCCAGAGATGGGGCATCCACAGCTTCTTTGGGTAACCCGTCTCACCACCCTCACAGTAAAGACTTTCTTCCTAATATCTAACCAAGACATGAGGCTCTGTAAAACAAAGTGTCAAAACACATTTCCATTTTCATGATAAAATCTCTTGCTCCAAAGACTGTTTATGTATTCGACCCACTGACCCACAGACTGTTGAGTATATAATTTGCACACAGTCTTTGGAACAGGGACTGCAGCTCCAGCCTTCCTCTCTGTGAAGTGCAAGCCCCACAGGGTATATTTCACTTACTCTCCTGCTGCCTGTCCTAATTCTTCTCTAGAAACCAAAGGTGTTCCTGGCATTCCCCTACCACCTTCTTACCAGCCACGTATGCCGTTGTCAGCAAGAACAGAAATACTGAGCCTCGTTTATGCACATCCTCAAAACCATTACTAAATGACGGAATGTCTCATTTTAAATGAAAAGAGGGACTTCAGTTTTGATGCCCATCTTCAGGAGAGGATATAATCACCACAGCTTTTGAAAGGGGAATGTGCCTCCTGGTACCTAGGTATTAATACAAGTTGGACAAAAAGAGGCTGTGATCTGCAATAACCGGCCAGGCCCCATTTCCTCTCTGAGGAGAGCTCACTTCTCTAGATAGGAATCAAATGCCCTGTACCATATAAGAAAACACACGTAGGGCTCGAGTCTCTCCTTCAGGCAGCAGGTGCATAAAAGACCTTCACTGCAGTGACTAATTTTTGTTGCTCCAGCTTAGCCTCTTTGAGGATTTAAGTCTAGGTGACCTTGCCCAGGTCACATAATACTTTCCTGCACAGCAAGCAGCAAAGACTGACACCATAGTAACCCAAATCTCAGCCTGAAACCATGGTAACAGGATCATCTTGCTTCAGGCACGCTACCTTAGGTACTGAGCACGATTTCAAAATATTCAAATTGGAATAAACTACCTTCAAGCAAATCAATTTTCTGACACCGATTCCTTCAAATTACTACAGTACAGATTTTCAAGATGGCCCGTAGTTCCTATTAGAACCTTTAATAGCAAAGCTCTTAAAAATGATTGACCATTTATCTTGATGCATCAAAGAAGAACAGGTAGTTAGAAAATTACATCCTAAAATTCCCTTGAAACAGTGGTACAGAAAGACGCAAAGGTTTCAGTCTGTTCACCTGTGGATATTCTTAAAAGCCTTTTCTGTGAGTTTTTCCTTTAATATAGAAAAAAGCTACAGAAAGTACCACCAGTTGCGCAGTCTGACCAACATGAAGAAAAAATAGGAAGAAAAAGCCTTTTTGCCCTAACCAGCTCCTTTCATTTTCATCCATCTTAAGGTTATTTGTAGCACTAATAAGTGCAAGAATGCTGCTTTCAGTTTCATTAATCTTAAGGTTATTTGCAGAAATAACAAGTCCAAGATTTTCAGACAGAAATGTGATTTCTCATGTGATGTTTCTCCTTTAAGCAATCAGTAATGCGATAAAAAAAAGAAAACTAAGCCTCACTCTTCAAGCTTTTCTGTAGGCTATATACAAATTTATGACTGATATGCCTACATTTTTCTGGCATGAATAAAATAATGTGGGGATCACAGTATGTTGTGTCTTGTGGATAATCACAGAATCCTGGTAGCACCACACAGAGGTTTCCTAATCAAAACGTGTAGTAAGATGTGTATGTACCAGTAAAGCAGCAAATCGGAGAGGGAACAATACAGGTCAGAAATGTGTTGAGACCTAATTCTTTATAAACCAGTGACCATTTATTCAAATGCAGAGATCATTTATATCAATTGAAGCAGTTCATTAATTACGAAGGAAGAAACTGCTTGCTTAACACGATAACATTTTCTATACAGAATACAATGAGAGTTCTGAGGACTTAATGCCAGATCGTTTTATAAAGTATTCAACTGCCTGAATCCCACTGAATTATTACAGAACAGGTTTCTAGTAGGGGATGTCTTTTCCTAAAGATAGCTGGTATGCTTTTAATTTAGAAAACATTTTTTAAAAACTCTAATGTACTTGTCAATATTTTATTATTCACATAAATGTCAAATGCTTTTGCAAATATTACTATTTTATTGGCACTAGTCTTCTGACAAGCCGTGACACATTTTAATTATGCATTGCATAGTATTTCTCTTAATTAATTATAGCCTTTCTTTTTGATGAATATCCTTGGCTTCTTATATCGTTAAAAAGAGAAACAGGAGCACATCACCTAACTTCATGCCTTTAGGTTCACTTTAAAAGTTCTTCTTTAATTCTTTCTCTTCTTCATCTTTTTTTTATACCAGACAGCTCTAATGCACACAGCCTATATTCAGACTCTAAATCAAATGCACATCTGCAAAAAATAAAGTTGTGTAGAGGAATGCCCATTATTTAGACGTAGAATTATATAACTTCAAATTCAAGTCCATTTTTTAGTACAGAAGTATGATATGCCTTCACTGTTCATCAATGGCTAAATTACCTGAAAAGCAAGACCTAAGTCTGTTGCTTGGGGATTTGGGGAAAATATGTTCTGCCTAAAAATAAAGAAATGAAAGCTATTTTTTTTAACCCTATTTCCTATTTGTCTGACACATACACTGAGCAGCCAGCCACACATTCAACGATATGTAAAAAGATCATTGGACTGAAGCCAGCAGTAATATTAATATTATAATCAGATTAAAAACAGCTACAAGAATATCATTAATTCAGCAAGGTACTGGAAGCAGTTATTCCCCTCACAGACTTCTTCAGTTCTATGCAAAAAAGTAGAATGAGAAAGAGCATCTTCAGCTGCATATCACATATTGATAAGCTGGGGTAAGTCTGGATTGTGCCTACTGGAAATACACAAATATACACAGAAACAATTTTAGTGCATTTATACATACGTGCACTAAAAACATAAATAAAATACCCTTGGGCTGTGACCTAGCTCTTCAGAAGTACTATCCAATTCCAGTTGAATCTACAGAAAAACATTACAGCAAAGGAGCTCATTACTCTGAATAGCATTAGGGGTTCTCCACAGCTGAAAGACAATTTTCAAAACCATTTCTTCTTCTGAGCATTATAGCTTTATCCCTATTCTAAGGCCTACTACAATCTGACTATTTTTAACAGACCTGCCAACACTACTCTAGCCAACAACTGGAAGTTACAAGGATTACCTTATCCACCTTGTCCTATATATTCCAGCTGACACTGCATCCTGCTCCATTGATGGCATGTCCTCCACCTAACACTGGTGATGCTTTCTGCTGGCATCAAGATGTCTAGTGTATGAATACATTGTGAGCCATATCTACTTACCTATTAGTGGCTAAAAAACTTTCCTCCCTCCAGTTGGAATGATATTATACCCATTTGAGCTCTTTTTATATCAAATTTATTCGCAGGTAAACATAAAACAGACCTGATGATTCTCTGGCAAACAAGGTTTTCCAAACAACAATGAATAGAAATTGCAATCTGACAGGTTAGCTCTTTTGCTCAAGCTCTGAAGCTGCTATTATAGTTGGAAAAAACATTTATGCAAACTGCTCAGAAATTCGCCTTGGTCTACTGCCCATCCAGTATCTTATTTCTCTGATGGAGTCTCATTTCTGTGTAATCATATTCCCAGTAAAAATTGAATAGTGCGGGAGTGGAAGATTCAACACAAGTTGTTCAGTTCAAAATATACGAACCACTATTACATCTGGCTATAGAGCTTTTTTTTTTCAGGAGGGGGAAGGGAAAGTTTACTTGGCTACATTTAAAATGCATTTTATGTGAAGTTTTTTGATTTTATAGTAAATATCCCTGCTGAACCCTTTGCCAATTCCTTCCATAATAAACATGATCTGGTGGAAACATAAGGTTTATTTCAAATCCTAAAAGGTAATTAAAGCTGAGACGGTCCAGGAAAAAAAAAAAAAAGATCACCAAGGGTTCCTCTGTGCCTAAGGGAAGTTTTAATTAAAAGTCACAGGAGAATAATCTGCAAGAAACAAAAATGAGATGGCTGTTGCTAATTTGCCTGGGTCTAAAGCAGATAAACAGTAAATATGCAACAACTAAATTTGCTGTGATTTTGTTCATTTTAACACTTAGTAGGAAATCTGTTCCCTCGTCTTCTTCCTCCCGAGTGCTCCTTGGTCATGCAAAACCTTTACTCTCCCGATGGGGCTGCAAACTCCACCCCAGAAAGTTTTTCTCTTCCACAGCATATGCCAAGCCTTGAGTCCTGTGACACGTATTTTCACCAGACTGTCAGTTCCTCTGGCATGAGGAAGGATTCCAACTCATCAGCCCCAAGCATCTGCAAAAAAAGCCCTAAAGCAACCTGGCTAAGGAAATCCCTTTTCCTCAGGCTAACCTGCCTGCCAAGGCTCTGCTCCAGCTACTGGACACAGTCCCGGGTTCTCAAATTGCCCCACAGAAAAATGGCAGAGAAACACCTTCCTTTGCTCCAAGAGCCAAAGGAAGGGGGAGGATTCCCCATCTTTACTCTCTCTAAGTTCTCTGTCTTTATCAGTAAACTACAGTTGGCAACTCTGTGGCTCCACCATGTCCCCCACAAATGATAATAAAATTTTATCTGTTGGAGCAAGCAAAGAGCCTTACCCCATCCACGCTACTGTTCTGAGCCCCAAGCTTACCATGATAGTCCAGAATACAGATTTATCAGGGTGTATCTGTCTACCCGCCAGAGATGTCGATCTCAAGAATTACAAAAATAACTGCTGTCCCTTCTGGTCCCAGCCTGCAAAAGCCTTGCTAAATGTTAGATCAAGAAACCTGGGATCTAGCCTTCATTTCAGGAAGAAGGCAGTATGGTGCACTGTGTGTATGCAGGATTACTAAAGCTACATTAATTTGCTAACTAGATGAATAACTGCCATATATTTCATTCCTTTCCTCCAAAGGGAAAATTTCATAAGTGAAAAATGACCATTATATTTGCTCAGAGATCCTACCCTAGCTTCACTCTAACCGCTGACATTACAGAAAATCCAGTAAAACAAACCCTTTTTCTTTTTTCAAATTAATTCTAGTACTTCCTTATCTATATTCACAACAAAGAAAATAACATCCATTTTGGCTTTTATTCTTGTTACCCAAGTATAAATCTCAACTCCCATTTATCTACATCCACAGTAATTTTAAATTTTAACAGAAGAGCACTCCTGTTATTATAACTCAACTTAGAATTCAGACAATTCCTGATGAAATGAGCAGAAAATCAGTTCTTCCTACAGTGAATGTTGAATTGTACTATTATCCTACACACAGCAGGTGTCTATTTTTACAAAATCATGAAGTGTCACAATTATAAGCAGAATTACTTGTTAAAAGCTGAGAAGCAGATAAATAGCAAACAGGAATGTCAATTATCCAACAAATGTAAAAAAAAAATGGAAAAATATCTGTGTCTGATGAGACCAGTATATTATTTTTTTGGTCTAGGGGCAAGATGTATTTCTTTAAAATGTAATGGTTGCTTTAGAATACTTTTAAAGGCTATTATTTTAAGTGTTTCTTATGTTACCCATGTAAGCATTTTTCCACTGAAACATTTACAGATACTATCATTAACTACTGTTATATTGAAAAACAGAGATGCTTCCTTCACTTATACTGCTTGGTAGCTATGCTTTGAGAAACCTGAAAAGAAAATGAAGAGGCAGTGTCTGAAAAGTGGCTCTACCACACAGATTTATCTAATTAGCTATTGGTCTTGCTTTCCTGCCCTAAAACATCCTTCACCTAGAAAGCCCTCATTCCAGAACTATCTGTATGGTGCAAAACTGATACAGCCTGTTGAAAATGTTGAGAATAAGGCAAGTATGCCTGAGCTTAAAGCCTTGCTCCTGTTTCTTGCCCACTGTAACCACTGCTCATCTCATCTACAGGTTTCCTGAGACATAAGGAAGTAACTGCAAAGACAGTCAGAAGTGGAAACCATTTTTTCGTTCTTAGCAACATTAGTAAATCACGCCTCAAGTATTGTTATTCATTCAAAACCCACAAGCAATGAATGAATGCAAGTTAGATGTAGTATCAATAGAATCATCCACCCATGTTCCTGCCCTGTGAAAGCTGTCATGAGCCTCATCCCTCCTGCTCTGCCTCCTCTTACAATGCTCTCACCTGATCCTTCAGCTCTAAAGGGAGGCCCCAACCTGGCAATGAAATCTCTACCCCTGTGCAAACACTGCTGAATTTACTGAGATCTCATGCATCCATCGTAGCTCTGTGATCATGTGCAAGCACCTTAATACTGCCACTGAAGTCTCCAAGAATGCTCTAATGCTCAGTTACTACAGTACCTGATTCCTGAATCTCTCTGTCTTTACAAGCAGTCACCTCTTCTAACCAGGTCCAGGGCAGCTCCGTTTTACCATTTGGTTTGGATGTCCCTGCTATTCCCACACAGAATACAGAAAACAGAGAGCACTTCTCCATGTATTTCCAGTCTCAGATGACTTCTGTCCAGAACAGGCTGTTTTGATGAAGTCAGGCCCCTTCTCTTCTGTCATTTTTATTTTATGAGATCCTAGTTTCTACCTGAAAATTCTGTTAGCCTCAAATTATATTGCATTTTTGCCATTGAGTTTTAGTCTCCTCATATTATTTTAGGTGATGTTCATGCAGTCTATCTCCATGTTTCCAAAAAAATGCATTTCCTTAGCATTAACTAAAGAATGAGGTGCTAGAAAACAACATTGCTGCAAAACTTATACTAAATATAACATTCTAAAGCTCTTTCTGATCCATTTCTCTGCTTTGTAAAACCACGGTATTTGCCAGAAACTGTTAATATAATACTTTGACAATTGCCAGGGCTAAGTGATGTAAAGGTCATTTTTGCCACACTTTATCACCACCATTTTAATGCAGGAGGTGGCACAGTGTCACTGAGCAGTGTCTTATGGATGAAATGACAAATGACTCAATGACATTTTTTCTTCTGCAGAGGAAACATATAGGCATCTGTATAAGGGCTACAGATGGTGAAACAGGCAAAAAAAGAAAAAGAGTACAAATCCTCTATAGGATTTTAACTATTCTCTCTGAAAGTAACCATTACAGTATTTACAGGAATAGATTTCAAGCTAAATTGAAGCCCAATACAAGATTTACAGATACAGAGGGAAAAAAAAGCACAGTGGAGCAGATCAGCAGTTCACTGTCCTGCTTCTGCTGCTGGTTGCCAGATGCTTTCAGGGAACTCTGTGAGAACTGTCTTTTGGATACACACCCCCTAAGTGCTTAATTACAGACTATCATGCCCTCTGAGGAACTCTTCTTTCTCACCTCTGTAAGAAGGAAACTGTTTTAATCCTCTAGTACACTGTAAAAGAACTCAAAAGGACAAACACCATCCTGAGCTAAATAGCTCACATTAAAACAGTTTTTAAAATAACAGTTTAGCACACTTCTATGAAAAGTTCTACAAGAATCAAGACAAACAGGAGACACTATGCAAGTATAGCATTCGTGTCAACATTTTAAATGGCTGACCACACATTTAACGCTCGGAAACTCTAAAGCTACATTTCCCAGGTGGGTGCACCTGTAAACAACCACATTAGCCAGTTCCCTTTAAAAGCAAGATATATGGATACCTGAGGTTGGATAAGGAACACAAACCTGAACTCCTTAGCTATAGATGGATTTGATAACACAGAACTGCAGCTCCTATGCTATGGATTGCAAGCAAAGTGATACATTGTCCACAGAGCAGACCCAACACATTTACTTCCAGTTGCCTGACACTTACCACTTCGAGATCAACACTGGTGGTGGCTTGGCCCCAGCTGGCAGCCAAGCTCCCACCCCACTGCTCAGTCAATCCCCCAGCCTTCCATGGTACAGGGGAGAAAACAGCAAGAACAAGAGCAGGAAAACTCATGGGTCAAAATAAAGACGGGGAAATCACCCAGCAGTTAGTGTCACAGGCAAAACACAGTCACCTTGCAGAATTTCACTTAATTTACTGCTATTTAAAAGAAATTATCTCTCTCTTTTCATATCAACACAGGCTACACTCAGTCCCCAAGTATATAGTTTCATCTCTCAAATTTACATCTACCATTATTATGCAGCTCATAGTTTTCTTGGAAAAGAGAACAACTGAGATTTCCACTGTTCCACGGTAATACCAGTTTTGGTGTTTCTTCATCCCTTGCACTCTGACAGAAATGACAGAGGCAAATATCTTCAAGCAAAGCAATTTTTAAAATACAGAGACAGATTACTCATATCTTTATAGGTTGTTTGTAAGGAATACACAAAGGAAGAGAGAACCTGACAGAAGAGGCAAACACACTCCTGAAACACGGAGAAAGCAAGCTTCTGGTCTACCAGAGCTGATACCTTAATGAGACAATTATAACTATTAAACATTGACAAAGCTCCAGGCCTAGATGAATTGCAACCAAGAAACGTGTAGCAAAGTAGTAAGGGGAAAAGGAAAGCCCTTGGCAGGGTTTGTGATAGCTTACTAAGGAAGGAAGGGAGTATAAGAGTGCTGGAGTAGCAGTTAATGTAATTCTTTTTACTTTAAAAGGTTCCAAGACCCTAGGAAAGCCCAAGCTTCTTATCCTGGCCTCAGTTATGCAAAAGACAGAAAATTATTAAACCAGATTTAGAAATGCATGACTTGGAAGTCAGGATAGCAGGCTGAATACATAGAAGAAGGAGGTCATGACGAACAAATTTATTTGAATTCTTTGAGTATGTTGCCTACCTGGAAACAATGGCAATGTAACCGACAATTTATCTGGAATTCAGAAAAGCATTTGGTACTGTGCCACAAAGCAGATTGATTTGAAAACGTGGCAAGCATGTTTTTGAGAAGAACTGACAAAACAAATTCGAGTAGATTCGAAGACAAGTATCAGAAAGAAACAGGCCAGCTGTTGAGCACTGAGAACTGGAGTTGCTGGAAGCTTTACAACAGACAAGTTTAGATTATTTTCTAGAGATCTGACCTTGAAAATTATTCAAAATTCAAAATTATTACAATTGCTGATGGCACACAATTTCTAAGGCAACAAAAACCGAGGAGAAAGAGCAAGCCATTACAGAATGATCTGGATAATTTAGGTTTACAGTCCTAGTCATAGCTCACGTACTCCACTCTAAAACACAGCGAGAGCAGGCACCTAAATCAATCCCAAAAAAACTTGAACATGACCACAGAGAATACATGTGAGTGGGAAAAACAAGGAAGTATTATTGTACACAACACAAGAAATCATCTGCTGACTGATTGCAGAGAAAAAGCAAACAAGTTGTGGGGAATTTACCATGAAAAGTATACAGAGAAGAAGTGGAAATTATTCTAGAAATGCAGAATGGGATGTCACTTAAGTCAATCATAGCCATTTTGAGTAATGACCAAGGAAGTTATTGAGCACTTTCCCTGTTCCAGTACTGGTTGATAAGTCTCTAAAAATAAAATACGACTTTGATCAAATGCTCAGGAATGTTGTGTTTCCTGGACATCAAAGATCTATGAATTGTGTCCAGAAACAAGCCAACCTCTGGACTCAGAATTTAACTACTAACATTTTAACTTCTATATTTTGGATGAAAATTATAATTACTAAATTACATGCTATTAACTTTTATTATTTTTTTAAATGTCACATACTGGGTTTGATTCTATACTACAATTTTGGGGAGAGAATTTTATTTTTGTCCAAATTATAAAGGGATGAGAGGAGAGAGAAATGAAAGAGAAAATAATAGATTCAAATCTTTAGCACCATAGCTTAGAGGAAATTAAAAAGAGTTATAGAGAAGACAATTTCCTAGGATTACTGAAGAGAAAGCAAAAAATTGATGTAAAACACTGTGACTGGAACGAATAAAAAAAAAATGCCAGCTTTTCTATTGTAGTATAACACACAGATTTATCCATCCTTTAAATAAATCCAGCATGAGAATAAATGAGGAATAGTGAATTTAAGATGAAGCTGCGTTTGCAGCTGGAAGAGGAGGTAGGTTGCTTTTGGGAATTAAAAAAAAAGAAGGTGGTATATAAAATAATCTGTTTCTCTGGGGGAAAAGGCATGCTTTGATGAATCTATAGTTTTATCTTGTCCTATAAAGATACTATTGTATGTTTCTATTTTTCATGTGGCAAGACAATAGGATCTCTTGCCAAAGTACCACAGAAAAGAGCCAGTTAGCTGATTTGAATCGCCTGAGGCACAGCCTCTGAGTGTGAAATGAGGAATTCGTTAACTGATAGTAAAAGGCTTCAGTCAAAAACATTTTAGGGGTGATTTTGGATTACTGGACTTCACACATATAATTTTATCTTTCATGTAAGGAAATCCTTATGCGATGCAACTTTGATTCATTCAATAATTGCCATTTATCAGAGTGCAAAATCAGAAGAGAAGGCTTAACCTTCAGCAGACACCATTAGCATCCAAGTGGCAGCATATGTTAACTTTTGGGTTTATGTGAATATTCAGGTTGGGTATCTATGTGAGACTGATGATTTTACTGTTTATTACGTCCTTACCTTCAGTAGAAAGCTTACAGTGATAATTTTGGCAGAGCTGTTGCCTAATGACTTTCAAATATAATTAAAAACATATTTTGATATAAACTGTATTGCCAAAGTCAAATATATACCAGCTAAGTGAAATTAACCTTCAAGTGATACTTGAATAACAGTAAACCACAAGGGTATGTAAGAGATTAGATATACAGTAGTTTAATTATGTTATAATAATTCACCTCATTAATCTCCTAGGAAACAATAACCACAACAGTTAAATACTGTAATTAACAAACCCTATTTCAAACTTAATTTTAATTTTATACGACTTTGCAATATTATCCAGTGCAATTATATAAAAGGCAAACAAAAGATAAAGCAAATATTAAGTTATCTGGAGAAGACTTCAAATATATCCTCACCTCTTTAACCCGTGACAGGAAAGAAACAAGGCCAACACTATTTTGAATGTTGCATCCCAGAAGGTAGGCAAAATGCCCAAGAAAATTCTATAGGTACAAACATATCTACAACATGAACACCTGAGGATTATTGCCTTACATAAGGCTCTTAGGATTTGGTTGGGAATGAAAAATATAACAGTATATAGAAAAGGAAATGGATACAAAGTACCTCAAAATAGCGAGGTAAGCCTGGTACCTTCAGCATTAAAACTCAGAGAGAGGACTTCAGCATGGAGTTACAAGAAAATAGCTCTCTGCTATATCAACAAACACCAAAATATCAGTTTTTTGGGGATCTTCCATCTGTTTGCAAGATAAGTAGAGTTAGTTTTTTTATTTAATGAGCTCACAGTCTAAATTCATAACAACTGCAGGTATTTTCCAAGTGGATTAAGCCAGACATCTCTTAGTTTACAGCTGTAAATCAAAACACCATCTTTAAGAATTTCTGTATACATTACATACCTCATTCAATTACAATGCCAAATAAGAGGTAAAGTGTTTGTCTTAATTACTTTGACTTTAGTTTTTTTAAGAGGTGGTATTCCACAAAACTTGTGGAATAAAGTTTCACAGTGTGAAACTACACTGTGATTACTTAGTTTCTGGTTTTTGACCTTTTTTACTTTATAGCTCTTCAAGGAGAAACTGAGATATCTTTATAAAATCAGTGAGTAATAAACAAGAAGTTCATGTTCTCATAGAACAAAAAATAACAGCATTGAGAAAGCCTTGTTCAAAAATATAAATGCTGCAGAGAGAATAAAACTCACTCATTTATAACATTTTTCCATTAAAACAGTGTAATAACTGCTGAAGTTCAAATGATATATGAGTGTATCCTTGAAGAAGATATTCTGTATATCTGATAAACCATAAATACTATAGAATGTACCTCAGGCAGAACAAGCACATCTTTGCGTGATCCTGGAAAACATACAGTGCATATGAAGATGAGTTATGAAAGTGAACAAATTTAATATATCTAGTTGCCTGGTGGACACAGACAATTTGCAATTTAATCATCCACAAGTTATGGTGTGTTCATAATTGTATTAGACTCTGAAATAAGGCAATACTGGTTATATTAAGCTTAAAAAATAGCCCACCTTTTCAGGTTTATGATAATTTACAAAGGAAACAGTAGTTACAAACAAGGTGAATTAAAGCATTAGAGCTCCACTGAACAAAAAGACAGTATATTGCAGATAGATTCTTGAATCTACAACATATAGCAATGGTTTTATCATTGTCATTTTTTATATACTCCATATTTATACAAGGAGAAAAACTCTAGTATTGTCCTTCTGTAAGACTGGCAATATTTTACTTTTTTTTTTGTTTTTCTGCAAGCTATTCTTAGGAATATCAAGACTTTCAGAATGAAAAAGAATTGATCAGTCTTGAACCTTTACTTAACAACCAGAGGCACAGGCATTACACCTACAGACCACATCCTGGCAAAATTGGATTACATCGGAATCTCTACTTTATATAAAATAGTTTAAAAATCACTGAACTAGACAGAGAAGGTTAACTTCATATTTTGGTGGCTTACACACTCACCTGGAATAAAGCACAATGATTTTGTAGCGCTTTTTTCTCAGTAACAAGACTGATTACTTAGAAAAAAAATGAAGCCCTTACTTCAAGAAAGATTGAGAAAGATCATGCTGTAATGAACCAGGCACTTTCTTGGAAGTGAGGCTTGATTTAATTTGAATTAAGCAGACATTTAAACACGATCTTCCTATTTTCTATAAAGTAAACCAGCACTAGCAACAGAGACTGGAGGAGACCTTTCCTTCACACTCCATTTGATCATCATGAGCAGGACACTTTTCTTTGCTATGCATTGGGAGACACACACTGCCTCAGGTATAGGAAAGTACCAGAATCTCTTGCACATCCCTAGATTTCCCAGGGGAGTTTTTGGTTACAAGGGACAGCAGCAATAGCCACTTTAAGGATCTAGACCTGTATTTGCTTTGCTTTAATCACAGAAACATTTTGTCTCTTCAGGGGAAGGAAAAGAACACTATCAAATAGAATTCTTCATTTGAGCCAAACTATATCTTCCGACTTTTTATGTTGTCAATAAAAACTATGAAGAAAATGTTTTTTCAGGTTGATTTGAACCAATTCTTTTCCTATTTTCAGCATTAACACAGAGTCAAGAGACAAAACAAACATTCATTCATGTAACAAAGTTCACGGGGCTCTGACTCACGCAGGTGGAAAAAGGGGAGATGAAAAGGGCACTGAGGGTATCCTTCCATCTTTTCACTGGCTCCTGGATTATTATTTTACCTCCAGGATCAATGGTTCAACTGAAAGAGGAGGAAATGGAAAGACCTGCAGGATGGCAGGAAATTGGCCTCATTCACAAAACTTCAAGCAAGGAACTGCTCTCTGATTTTATCAGCAGAATAGGGCTCTCCAACTTTCTTGGCTTCCACACTCCCCGTTCTGCTGGGGAATCAGGTCTTCACCAGCCTCTGCCAAGTTCGAAGGCCTGAAATTTCCATGTGACAAGGCTTGGGCAGTGCTGGATGAGAGGATGAGTTACTCTCCCTGCTTTTAGGCAGACACTGAAAGCAAAGACACTGAAAGTAAAGAAAACAAAGAGGTCTCAATTGAATTCTCTCAGCAGTGGGGGACAGCTTGACAGTGGTTCTGAATTTTTAGTGTCTTTTGCAAGAGGGATAGGGATTCATATACATATAACTTTATTTTTTTTTCTTAATAAGTTTGAGCAAACGAAACATAGTAACTACCATTCTTTACCTAAAAATGTTTATAAACATTTTTAAGTGTTGGAGAATGCCCTGATCAAAGACAACAAGAATGTAGCTGTGCAGCTCTGCCACTGTCTTACCTGTGTGTAAGTACAGAGCAGACTGTAACACAGAGAGGCCTCAAGCATTGCCTGGAGAAGAAATTCCTTGTATCACTTCACAAATGGCATCTCTTGCTGTAAGCAACCTAATTTCATGGCATTACTATGTTTACAATTACTAATTACAGTATTTAGATTTGGTATGAGAATAGTCCAAAAGCAAAATATTATCATTATGTGTACTTATCTAATGCATTCATTCTGCTGACACCCTGAGGACAGCACAGATAGAAAGTTTAAAGCAAAGGCAAAGCAGCAAAGGATTTCAGGTAGATGTATTGCATATCTACAACTCGGTTCTTGGCAGGGAACAAGTAGCATAATGATATACCATTTGCTGTATTGATCCAGGGATGGGGCATAGCCATTTTGCTTTTTTTTTTGCTTATAGACTTAACATTTGCGAGAACAACCATGCAATTGCTGCCTATGAAAAGCAGAATTTCTTATAAACTATCCTAGACATTAAATGTTCTTTGTTCTGATGCACAGTCCTATTGGTTAAAGGATCTGTCAGCAAGTGTGTTACGAAAATCAAAGCAAAAACATATTTAATAAAATTTTCTTCTAGCTTTTGTTGTCTTCCCATAGTAATTTTACTGACACCACACTAAGTACATGCCTTCTCTTTAACAATTTTTAACACAGCATGTAAATCAAATATTAACAGCAAGTAAATCTCAGTCCAGTAAATCTATGGGCCCAGATGCAATCCACCCCAGGGCTTTAAGAGGAGTGGGTGACATCGTTGTGAGGCCATTGTATTATCTTTGAAAAGTCATAGGGATCCAGCTACAAGAAGGGCCCAAAGGAAGACTCAGGAAACTACAGGCCCATTAACCTTATTTCAGTCCCTGGGAAACTGATTGAATGAAATCCCCTCCAAGCTATTACAACCAAATCAAGCAGGTGACTGGGAAAAGCCAGCACGGATTTACCAAAGACAAGTCATGCCAGACTAACCTGATCACCTCCTACAACAAAATAACTTTTTTTGTCGACATAGGGAAAGCAGTAAACAGTATTTACCTGGACTTCAGCAGAGTAGTTTCCCACAGCCTTCTCCTGACAAACTGGCTAGGTACAGACTGGATTGGTGGTCTATGAAATGGGTAGGAAATTGGCTCATAGGTGGTGATTGATTTACTCAGGTTTGCAGTCTGTCAGGAGTAGAGTCCCTCAGAGATTGATATTGGGCCCCAGGCTGTTCAACGTCTTTATAAATGCACTCTCGACAAGTTTGCTTGATGAAACTAAACTGGGCAGTGAGGTGGACACATCAGAAGGGAGAGCCATCTTATGGACAGGTGGAAGAGAGCACTAGCAAGAACTGCATGTTTAACAAGGCCAAAAGGTAAGTCCTGCTCCTGGGATGAGATAATCAAAGAGCACAGTGCAGCCTGGGATCTGTGTGGCTGGAGAGCAACCTTGCTGAGAGGGACCTCATATTACACTGAGAACAAACAATCCATAGAACAACTCTCCCATCACTACAGGCTTTCAAAACATGACAAGTCAGGGTGCTGGACAATCTCATCTAGGCTCCCTTTCCCACAAAAGGTTGGACCAGATGATCTTTCAAGGTTCCTTCCAACCTAGGCTGTTCTGTGGTTCTATAATTTTTCCCTTAGAAACTACCCAATCATAATATGGATGACATTCTTTCAAATGCTGCAATAAAAAAAAATAATTAAAAAAAGGTAGCTAATGTAACATTCCTGTTAACTCTGAAGTATTCTTGCTCTATTTCTCAGTGAAAGCTTTAAAAAACCTCACAATAACATAAAGTCCTCTCATTCCTCCCCAAAAGACAATCACATAACAAGATCTCTAATAAAAAAGGAAAAAGATTAATTGGAGAGCTGCCTTGAGAGACCAAATGTTCCAGACCTGACAGTTTTATAATGCAAGTAATTAGAGCAACATTATGAGTTATGTTATCAGAGCCAGAAACATGATCAGCAATTGTTTATATTTCAGGGTCTATTCATGAGTACAGTACACAGAAAGCAGAGCGCTAAAAGCAGATGAAACAGATGTTGATGGAATAGAGCTGACTTCTCAGCTGAACGTTGTTCTCACACTGCCAATGACTTCAATGGATTTATCTTCATTAAAAGAAATTTGATCTTCAACAAAAAAAACCCCAAGTAAACTGTAGCCTGTCTATGCAGCCTGTAGAAGTTAACACAGAATAGACTTCTGCAGATGTCAGATCAAGCCAACTTCTTTTGTAAAGTGCAAATTAAAGATGAACACAGCAATTCAAGGGGGGAGTAAAACCAACGTGCACTAATCTCTACTCATTTCTGCAGCTGAACCCGAGCTGAGCTACCTTTCTGCTAGTTTTCTTGAGTGATCTTGGTTCCAGTGGGGGGATGCATGTAGTTCCCTTTCTTGGCACATGGCTGCACGATAGGGGAAAAGAACCAGGAGCCTGCACACCCAAAACTGAGAAAGTGTGTGCCCCTGAACGGCTAATGCTAAAGCCAATGACCATTTGCCACACTAAACAGTAAGGAGGGAATTACTAAAAGGGAAAAAAGAAGTCAGCTTGAAAAGAAATACCCAAGAAGCATAAAAATTTGTAACAAAGGAGAGAGAAAGAGGGTGACACACTATCAGTCGGCCGTTAGCTTGGCCTTTTGTCAGAAGTAAAACCCAACATCTTCAAAACCTCCACTTAAGGCCAAGGGAGGTGGGGTGTCGTACCCCAAAATGAGGACTATTAGAGAGGTACATGCAAAAGAGGACAAGCATATTGGGGGGATTAGAAACCTTTGGGGTTTAGTTACAGTAGAGTGTTTATAAATGTTTAGGTACCTACTAACATTTCACAAGTGTCAAGTATGGCCATTTATTTATGGTATGGCTGATTGGTTCTGAATATACAGTACCTTCATTGCCAGTTAATTACATGCCATTAATAAATCAATAAATTACTTTGATTGTAATTTGAGATAAAGAATATAAATTGAAGTTTTCCTTTATGACAGTTGTTTCTTCATCAAATCATAGTATTTACTAATTTAGCTTTCTTTTCTTCTTACTTCCATACCTGGCTTGAGATGGTAACTGTTATTATATGTTCAAATAAATTAGTTTCAGCTGAAATGAAACCTATTCTGTAATCAATTCTATTTTTGGCTTTGTCAAATGAAAAATCACTAAACACCATCAAAAGGATCATAGATATAGTAAAACATGAGATGCTTATCAAAACCAAAATTATAAATATTACACATAATTTGTCTTCCATCATGTAAAATCAACGTCATATATCTTACCACAAATCACATGAAAAACTCCACAAGTGGATGCAGTGCTTCCCTAGAGCAAGAGTAAATGCACCATCACAGCTAAGAAATAACATGCTGCAAGAATTAACCCTGGAATGACCTCTGTCCAAACCACATGCATCAGGTGACAGTGACACTTCCACAGAAGCACTAAGAAAGAGATCACCAGTCCTTCTCACGCTGCTTAGTGTGTAGATGGGGAAACTTAATAAGCGAGTCTTTCCTTCCACTTGCCACAGTTTTCTAAAATCCCTTCTACCCTTAATGTACGATTGGCTTAATAGATTTTTATCAATATGTACTTCTGATAAAATGTAAGAATCAAGGGGAAGATTATTGTTTAAAAAAGAACATCCCCAAGCTTCTCAAAAATTATGCTTTATAAATGATTATTTTATTTCTGTGCCATGAACAGTGGTAAGATAATTACATTTAGAAGCCTACTCTTCTTTCAGCGGTAACACAGTTGTCACGTGGAGGAAAGCAGCATAAAACATTGTCACTACATTCTCACTTACTGGGAGAAGCAGGCCCTAATATCATAGAAGACATTGATCAGTCAGTGTTTTATTTGGAATAATTTCAACCTTGGCCTCACCATTTCTCATATCTCAACAATCAACGGAAAAAAGAATTATAACAGCATAATGCCACAAATATAATCCCTTATTGGAAAAGCACAGCTATCTAAAAAATAGCTAATTTAAGTTGATTAGGCAATTAATGCTCCAAAATGAAAACAGTACTGAATTCACAGATTTTTTTTTTCATTTGAGGAAAACTCCAGAGAAAATGAAAACAATTGAACTTTTAAATATTAAAAGCTGTCTTTTCTTGCAAATTATTCTAGTCAAAACAGTAGTATAAAAAAAGTCCTTGGGAAAACACCTTTAATGAAGAACTTCTATGAAAACTACATTTTAAAGCATCCTTCTGATATATTAATCACTCTCTCTAATATTATTAACAACCTCAGCAAAACACCAGGGAAATTAAAAGATACGTTTTATGCTGCAGGAGTAAGATGAGAGCCAGCTTCTTCAGGATGAGCAGAGGTAATAGACAGAAATTGTAAATGCATACATTCACAGTTTAGGCAAAAAGACAATATTCAGTACTTGTTCGGGTAAAGGACACACCTGGGACAATTATTTAAGACAAAAATGTATCCATTAAAGTCTTAACTCACCACTCACATGGAAAGAAGCCACATTTCTGAACTTGTCTTGTTTCCTGGGCTGTCCTGCAGACTTCAGTCCCATGGTATGAGGTGCCCTTTAGCACGTGCACCCCGAATCCAACGGAGTTATTGATATACACAATGCTAAGCTGCTCCTGAAGCACTACTCCAACCTGGGCTGGGATATTCAATGTCAGGCAGGATCAAGCTTCCAAAGTGGCAGCAAAAAGCTAGGACAACCTGCCCATGTGGGTCCTTGCTCTGCTACAAACGCTGCTCGCTCTGAACCCGGTGGAGCTATAGACTAACATCCACATGTCTGCTGTGTAAGAAAAGCTTGCTATTAGTCCACTTTATCAGCTTGGTTTGCAGTTCATTCATTGCATTTGAACTGAATGAAAAGGATCATAAAAAAATTATGGATTTGAGCAGGGTCATTTCATTTCATCTTTCTAACTGATGAAAAAACTTAAAACTCTTTAACAAGTTACTGTTGGTAATTCATGACAAGTTTTAACACTGATCTTTGTCTAGTGTAAAGGTTGATCTTTGACTTCTACTAAAGCCATTGAAGGGGACATCCAAGTGGATAAATACCTTTTTTATACCAAGTATATAAATTTTCTTATCAAAATATTGTAAAGTGACTTTTAGTTCCAGAGAATCAGGTCCTAAACAAATGCTTCAATCCTTGCATTACAGATGGAAAAAATATCAAGGTAATACGCATCACAACACCAGGCTTGTTTTATAGTTGAACTAAAGGTACAAAATAATTTAAGCAAAGAAAAGTAAATAATGCAGCAATGATTCATCTCAAAGGAGTACTACTGTAACTGCTGAATAATTACAAGCACCAATATTTATTAGCATGCAAAGGAGCTAGATCTGTTTTGCTGGCAGAGCAGCTCAAAGGATAAAAAGTCAAGGAAGCGGTACACATTATAATAAATCACACAGAAAAATTCCCTGATTGTTTCAGAGAACATCTTTACTCTAGAGGCACAGAGCGCAGAGCTTCTAAGGGTAAAAAAAAAAAAGTCTGTTTAATTTATATTTCCAGTGATGCATTGTGCCTTCAGAGCTCATTCAGTTGAAGAAGTATAAAGGTTTCAGTTCACAGAAGTTTTGTCAAAATGATTACAGAAGTTGTCATAGAACAATTTCCAAAACAAACTGTATTATTTTCCTTTTATGGTCCCCTTGACATTTTTAGTTCTTTAGAGGTGGCATAAGTTTCTATTTTCACAAGAGTGGCAGTGTTTTCTCTGATAAACAGCAAAAGTTTTAAAAAAAATAAATCACAGGCTTCTGTGAGTGTATTGAAAAGCCAATATTGTTAACTTCTTTGTGTTTGTATATAAATGCATGCATACAGAAGAAAGAAATGAAATAACAGAGGGAGGAAAACATTTTTAAGGTGTTTTAAAGATACTGCTTCTCTTATAAAAAACTACAGACAAACTAATTTTTGCCTCTGTATATGGACCTTTACAGACCCATTTTGATCAAATGACAGAACGAAAAATTATATATGTATACTCTCAGAAACCAGACAAAAGAAAAGGTGAACTAAACTGTAAAAAAAATCTTAAGAAACCTAATGACTCATTTTAGCACGACATGAAGGAACATTGACACATCTAAGAAAGCATGGCTCTATTGCATGAAAATAAAATGAGCAGTTTAAACAATAAGTTTTGACACTGGGTCATTTTTTCAAAACGGTGTTAAATCAAGACATTAGAGATGGAGGGTGTGCTAAGAATTTGGTATAAGGTGTTCTCTCCACAAAAATAATGAGAAATTAATGTTTAAAAATGTAATTGCTTGCAGTCATCTGAGAAACTTTGTAAATAGCTGATCAGATCCTCCAAGATGCTCAATGTAGTTCCCTTACATATGAATGGACAGTGTTTCTATTGGAACTACTACCTTAGCTACAAATCTGTAGCCTGTCAAGACTGAAGGAAGGCTCAGGGGATACATATCCAGCTGTGTTTGTAAGATGAGTTATTCGCTGTCTCTGTACATTGAAAGAAAAAGAAAATTGAAACACCTTAGTACTTAGAGTGTTAGCACCAGACCTGAGAGATGCTACTGTCAAATTAGCCTTTTAAAACAGAAACTAAGGAGACTTAGTTTCCCAAAGCTGTCCACTGGACAAGTCACTCACACTGTTACCCCAGTCTACCTCATTCATCTCCTGGCTTCAGAAAAAAAATGCAGATTGAAATAGCTGGCTTCCCGTTTCCACACTATTTCATTCTTCCATGTTTAGACTTGTTTTCACTTACAGTTCAGAGAATCACGGAATGATATAGCTTGGAAGGGACCCCTAGAAGTCATCTGGTCAACCTACTTTGAGTTGGTCTAGTCAGAGCAGATTGCTCAGGAATAGTCCCCTCAAGTTTTGAACATCTCCAAGAACTGAGATTCCTTCCCACCACCCAGACAACGTGTTCCAGCTTTTGATCACTTTCAGGATAAAAATGTTTTCTTTATATATATATTTTTTTTCATATCTCTATATTTGGTGTTTTCCGTATTCCAGCTTCTGTCCTTGGACTACAGATCTGCCATGCATAACCCTGGTAGTAAAATCACAGCAGCATTAGCAAGTTGCCCAGTACACATGCAATATTTCAACAAGTTGATATAGTACTGGACTGAAGTGCAGGTCATCACATCTTTATTATATATAGATGGTACTATCCTGCATGCAAATACACATGAAGCAGCTCTGCACTGTGCTATGTTAAAATCAGTCTCCAGGTAGATATAAGATGATCTGTCTACAACAGAACAGTGGTAGCTAAACTGTCGGTACCACCCATTTTCCAGTGACAAAATCCCAAATCCATCCCTGGCACATACTGCTGTTGTGTTGCCAAACAGACTGTGGAAAGAACTAACCACCTCTTTCCCCAAGACTTTACCCCATAGGGGTGAACCAGAAGGACCACCTGACTTAACATGTTTACACCAGGTTTTAAAATAGCAAATACAATGAAATCAAAGAACTGAAATAGAAATGTAGGAGAGCCATGGCTAAATCCTATTATCTGCACCAAAGACTGTCAGAATGATGAACCAAATAAGAAAACTATATCTGGTAAATACCCCTAGGTTTTCACACTTATTTGAATTTTAGCCACTGTAAATATAAATTGCTTCTGTATATGCATATCACACATCTGTACTTGTAATAGTAGATAGCTAATCACTTGTGTTTATTGTTTTCACTGTAGACAGGCATTGATAGGGCTCCCTGTTAAGCCCATGCAGAAATTCACTGAGCTTCAAGTCCCAGTCACCATTAAGAACAGCTGAAGGATTTCACATACCTTTCACAAATTACAAGAGAAGTAAATCAAAACCTTAGTTAAGAAGCAGCTTCATATGGAAAGTCTGCACCTCAAGCGCAGGCAAAGGGTCTGGGGAACCTTTTTGAGGAGTACTTAGTTAGGAACTAAAAATAGAGTCTGTCTTCTTCCATGAAATACCATTTTGGCCTCTACCTCTAATGTTCCACAAAACAGTACACTATCTTAAATTTTAAAGAGAAAATTTTAAGCATGAGCCTGATGTACTTCTTGCAAGCTGCAACGGAGGACACTTCTGGTAGGTCCTTAACTTCCATAGTTTCTGAAGACACTCCATGCATAAGTAGGTAGACGGCTGAAATTATAATCTAAGTAAAATTCCAGTCATGTTGTTCTTTCCAATGGATGAAACAAATCCACAACAAAGCCCAGCAGAACTGCCTGCTTATACAAACACAGCTAAACCCTACAGACTTTGTGCTCAACGTTCTTCATTGCAGCCAAAAACCAGAGAAGCTTGCCTTTCCCAGCAGTGTCTCAGCTGAAAGACAGCGTACTCCCAAACCAGGTGAGTTCAAGAAGGCAATTACTTAGTGCAATTGGTTCTGAACACGGGCCAGATAATTACCAAACGTTAACAGAGGCTGTTATCTTCTGTTACCCAAGTTCCTATGTGGCAACATACAAATAAGATCTTTCCTGAGAAGTCTTCCCACCCCAACCCTCCCCCCCCAAATACAAATTCTTCTCTTTGCTGCTCATGTGCAGATTTATACTGACTTCAGTGGGGATTCTATCATACCTCAGAACACCCATCGGAGACTGAAATTGGCCAGAAGGTTTGCAGGAGTAAAGATGATCCAATACAAATATTTGCCAAATGACATGCATATAATATATAGTGTTTACATACAGGCACTCAAAGTTTTAAAGATTTAGAGTTTTAGAAATATAAATAATGGAAACATCAGTAACTTAATGACAAGACAAAATACTGATAATTAAATGAATTTAATAGTATGTCAAGATGAGGAATAACGGTCTTGGGAAATGAGACTGGTAAATTATTATCCCTCAGGCTTGTTCTACACATTGTTGTTCAAGTGTGAAAAAGACAATATGCAAACTCCTTAGCCATATATTTCACTTTAACAAAGTATTAGTGCCTGCAACTTCAGAGCTACCATCTTCAGGAACATATTGTCATTCTCACTCTTCTGGATCAACTAGATTGCTGAGAAAGATCTAAAAACAAGGCAGTATCAAACTTGATGCATATGTGGATTTTTTTAAAGAGCCTAAAATATATAAGCAGGATAAGAAGTTTGCCTCTCTAGAGAAATACTTTTTTCCTTGTCATTTCCCAATATACACATGAACATCATCTTCAATATTACTATAGACAATGAATGATGTGAATACCACAAGAAATATGCAATGCATAGCTTTTGAAAAACACATTGTTACAAATTTTCTGTCAGGCAATATTGTGATTTGTAACCCCCAGAGATCTATGAGGAACCTACAGTAGTCATCCTTCTGTCTATTTCACTAGCAAAACATACAGTAGGATCTACCTTGGCAATAAAACATAACACATATACTAGTTCTGCAATTAGTTACAATATTCAGTTCAACCTTCCATGTCTTTTAGATAAATACAAATCTTTGTATTAAAGCTTCAGTCTCCTAAATATCAGGACTACACCATAACGTAATCCAAACTCTCTGTTACAGTCAATTCCAATAGATGGAAACTTGACTGGTGATGCACTACTTATTTTTTTAATTTTATATTTGCAAAATATTTTCCTCACAAAAATATTTAAAAAAAAAATAATTGCAGATAGTGGTCCAAGTCTATCAAACACTTAGTTCTGGTAGCTATGTTTACGAAGACAAGACAGGAATGCATATGGGCTTGCAGACCAAGATTTGTGCAGTTCTGTGATTACAGAAAACCGAGTCTTCGCAACGTTAGGAGACAACTAAATGAATAAGAGACAGAATCAAAAGTGGGAGAGACACGATGGCCAAAAGGAGCAATCATGTTCTCATGTAAACATTCATGCTATTTTTGACATCCCTATAAAATAGCTTGGGGTTTTTTAAAATATTATTTTATTTTCTAAGAAATGTACTTTAGTAAGTATTAATTGTCTGCATTTCAGTAATATTTAGCTTACCCAAGAAAGATACCCTTATCTGCAGGTGGTTCAAGTCTTCCATTTTAAAGCACAACTTACACAAGCAATAATATTTTGAGGGGTTTGTTGCTGTTCCTGGGGTATTTTTGAAATATTCTCAAAATTCAAATGCTTTATCAAGTCTAATACTTTCATATTATGGGGGTAAGAGAAAGATATTTATCCATTATCTATCCTTTTTGAAATCTGAGAGTACTTAGGACAAAGTATGTCATCACTGGTAACATACTAATGCAAGCCAATGTAGAGCTAAGCACAACTGCCACCTCTGTAATGGATTTTCTGTGCTCTCTTGGGTATCTCCTTTCAGTAAATTTTTCAAAAATACTTTCAATAGTTTCTAAAATCCAACCGGAATTCAGTTTTGAACTTCCTAGTTTCCTAAAATCTTGACAATATCATTCAAACCAGATAATTTCTCTTCAGCTTTCTTTAAATTTCTGTCCCAATACTTGACATTATGGAGGAGGATTTGTCTCTTACTACGGAGACAGATACACATGTATTCAGAGTGTGTGCATTATATATATATACACACACATTCGTGCATATATACCTAGATTGTGCGCCTGATACTCTAAGGCCCTGCTTTCAAGTGGAACAATCTGGATCAATCAATTAAGATCTATTTATTTAACCCTGTAAATCTAGAAGTAGCTGCCACATAGTCTTTTTGTATAAATACTCAAGGCCAAATCCCAAGGTCTTTCAGGAACTCAGACATCTCTATGTGACTTACAGAGTTTTTTCAATTAAATTGACTGCAGTATATGTGTCTGACGGACATGAAATCTATTTTAAATATAAATGAACGTAACAGAGCTCAAATATGCAAATCACTCATACAAATATATTAAAATGCTAGAAGTATAACAATTAATTTGTTGTGTACAGTAATTGGATTCTCTTTGCACAGATTATTTATTGCACATTTGTCAACAGAACATGCACATGAATATTTTGAATATTTCCACTTGTGCTTCATACTCTCACAAAAGCTATTTTGCTATTCCTCACTTTTGTAGAGGTTCTTTATCCTTTTTTTTAATTGTAAAAACTCTCAGTAAGTGCAGTGAATTCCTCACATTATTTTTAACTAGTTTTTAATGTCCTGGTGAATCTAACAGCTTAATAGCTTTGCCTTCAACTGCACTTTTTGAACCTCCTGTCCTTATAAATATAGACACTTTTTCTTAATAGGATTTCCAATTTGATGTGCCCTGAGCTGCAAGGCCAGAAGGATTACTTAAATTGTTGAAATTAAATTCTAAATCATTGTGAGTTTGATCACATAACTGAAGAGGCTTTACTGTGTATTGTACAGGCACATGCCACACAAGCCCCTTTCACATCAGGAAGTTTAGAAAAGCAGCGGTTTTAGGGCAAACTGATTATACTTTAGTTTTTTGGGCTATGGGTCATAATACCATGGTTTCTAATATCATAGTTTCCCGTATTTCTAGTTAAGTTGATATTCTCAGGGTCAAGATCAAGTCATTCTTAGGTCTCTAAATCTGGAAGTAAGAATGAGGATGAATGACAAAACAATTTATCAGATTTATCACATTGCTGGCATCTATTCCATGAAAGAATTGAATTCTCTGGCAAGAACACTTATGGCTTTGGGCAAGGACTTTCTTCCTTTTGTAGTAGACACATGAAGATAAAAAAGTGAATGTGAGGAGCCACAATCCTTGAAGTAACCCTATTTTATTTGTCTTGTTGGAGACCGCACCAAGGCCTGTATCCAATCTTCCCTGTACTAAGCATGTAGTCCAGAGAAGGGCCACCAAGATGGTTACAGGGCTACAGCACAAGACAGGAGAGACTGGGTTTAGTCAGCCTGAAGTTAGAAAATTAAGGGGGCTGGCCTTACCTTAGCTGTGGTTACATAGAAGGAAGAACTCTATTCTCCTCAAACATGCACAGAAAATGGCCAAAAGGCAACAGACACAAGCTACAAGAAAATAAGTTTCTTATCAGGAAAAATTGTCTATATAATTAGGAATATGTTGCCCAGAAAGTCTGTGGGATATCTATTAATTGGAGACAATCCAAGCTCAACAGGATACAATCCTGAGCAACATGGTCTAATTCCAAAGTTTGAGAAGGATGCTGAACTACATATTCCCTTCCAAGCTAAATAAATCTAAGAAATAATCAAGTAAAACTTCTTCCTTGGTCAAAAAAGACTCCCTGGATTAGCCCAACTCATTTTTAAACATACTTTAAAAACACGATCCATAATTTCACTTTATTTTTTAAATCCTTAAGGCTCAAGTTCACCCACTTTCCCCTTTTAGCAGCTGCCTTTTTATTTCACAGTGGGCAAAGGGTAAGGAGGCACTAATAATCACACTTCTGTGCAGGCTCAGGATATTTCACCCGTCGTCTCTGAAGATCATATTGCAAAATTTTCCATGATAAGTGTAATGTCAGTTCTTTTGGTAATCAGCAGCTCTAAGTAGAAACATAGATCACAGTAGCATTTCTAGTGGGCTCCCAGATCTATACAAGGGCTTTGGCAATTCATTATTTTTACTTAATGCAAAGTTACTAATGGCAATACTGGAAGTTATGTATTTGATTTTTCTCTGATCTCGTCAAAACACTTTCTATATTTAGCCTTGTCTACCATAGTGCTAGCTCTTCTGACAGTAACATGCTTGTCTTTTCAAATGTGAGTCACCAGAAGGATTTTACCAATGTATGAAACAGCTTGAGCATGGAAACTCACTGTGCTGGAAAGTTACCAGCTGTTACTACCTAGGGAACAGTGAAATACAGCAGTTAAGATACGGGCAAAAAACTAAGCATCAAAAATATTTTCAACTCAGAATGAAAACAAATTTTGAAATATAGACATTTTTCATGCAATAGAAATTCTGAGTTTTGACCGGCTCTGAAGGTAGTGTTTTCCTTTGAGATAAACAGAGACAAACAAAAGAAGTCAAAACCTTCAGGAATCAGCACTAACAATATCCCTCAAATCTGCTCTGTAGTATAATTTTCTCTGAAATTATACTACTGTTAGAAAACCAAATATCTAAGATCTGAACTTTTTATCAACTTATCTTAAGCTCTTTAGCAGGTGACGTCCAAATTTCTACCCTCAATGTACTCTTTCATTCTGTGCAATATTCATTATTGCAATTTCCATAGGTTGTGGCTTGACGTTTTCTACTTTGACTCTAGTGTCTCTTGGATCCTTGAAATTAACTATGAAGTAAGAAACTGTACCATTATCTGGAAAAAAATAAAGCCAACATTTTCCCCCTAAGCAATTACCTGAAATTTGCATGATTTCTGAAATTTATGTCTGACGTTAAAAACAAACCAGAAGTTTTAAAATGGAGTTTTTAAAATAAGTAAATAATTGGGATAATTTTTGATATAAAAAAAAGCTTTCAGTGAACACTGTCAACTGGATAGATCCACAACTGTGTGAAAAACCCTTACCCCTCATTTTCATGACATGTTTTTCTATACCAGCATTTCCTCTCCCTAAGCAGACACACTCTCTCTCTCTGATCTTTATGTGCCAACAGGACACGAAGATAAGAGATTTGATAAAACCCTAGCAAAAAATGGGAAAATTGCAGAAAATTGCACTTCAAGAAATGGCCGTTTGGGAATCTCTTTCCCCAAAGTGAGCTTAATGGACAGAAATATTTGTGTAGACAGACAAGAAGAAGAAATCTCTCCAGTGGCATTAATGTGGTCAGGAGTATTTCAAAGTCTTTAAGAGTGGTGGCATAAACAAGGCCAGGCTAATTGCTTAGCTATGATTAATCCATATGAGCTATGTAATCTGCATTGGGTGTAGGTGGTAAATTTCTGGCAGTGGGGAGCTGCAGGGCTGGCCTCTGTCAGAAGGATCAGGGGCTTCTCCATGTCAGGATTAACCACCTGCCCGTACTGCCATCCTGCTTCCCAGGAAGTGCCTGGACACTACCTGCTGATGGGAAGTTGAGAATAAATCTCCTTCGGTTTGGCTTTGCTTCTGTGTGTGGCCTTTGCTTCCTTTTTTTTTTTTTTTCTTTAAACTGCCTTTATCTCAAGCCAAGAGTTTTTCTTATTTTTTCCCCCTGTCCTACCGAGAAGGGGGAGAGAGAAGTTTGGTGGGCACTTGGCGGCCAGCTAAGGTCAACACATCACAAATGGTAACCTAGTGATTAATATATAATGAGCTATTAAATATTTTGAAAGCTACTAAAGCTGCTGGGTGTTTTTTAAAGGATGGCTGGCCATAACCGACAATTTCAATTTCTCTGAATTTCTCTAGATGTGCCCAGTCATTAATTTTAAAATTAGCAATGGGACATATCTCACTAAGTGCATCATACTGTAAGAACAAATATTCCCTATTCCCATATGAAATGTTTTCATAACAGTAGCAATACCTATAAACAGCAATTAGACACCTGTTCTCACAGACAAAAGGAATTTATGAGCCTACTTCCCAAAACTAAAGTTCAATTTTGGTTTTTCTACAGTTGTAATCACCAGTTGCGGTATTTTGTAAAACCAATGATGGATCAAGCCTTGTCCTTTGTGATAATTCAACATATTAAGCACAAACCCATCAGAAAATTATCTCAATGAATAATATGTCAAAATAACGCGATGCACTTGAGCTCATATTCTGATGACGGATTTAAAACCAGTCTTTAGGAAATGATAATGTTGTTTTGAAGATGAATCTACTTACGCCAGACACACACTGACAAATGATTTCTTTTCAGACCAGCAATTTATAACAGTCAGGTGGAAGACAATATAAACTTAATGAAGGTCTGAAAAAATAACAGGACTGAAGGCAGGGCATCAATTTCTGAATCTCCAATCAAGAAGGTAATGTCCTTAATGGCTTTTTAGAGCTCTGCCTCTCAGAGCTATACTGTTAAGATATCCAGGCTCATGCAGCTCCAATCTTTTCCAGTCTCAGTTTTCTCCCCAGTGAGAGATTATGAAATCCATTTATCTTCACACAGTAGAATACTGCACTATAGACACAAAACATGCTGCTATCAAGGAAACAAAGTACACTGGAAAGCCTTCCCATATATTTATTAACTGTTTAGTGTTTCATTATTAGAGGAATAATATAAACTCAGCTTCCACAAAATCCCCAAAGATTCACATATAATTGACCGACGTGTGTTATTTGCAATGAACACTGTAAAAATGAAGTTTACTTTCACCTTTTTATCTAAGAAAGAGCAATACAAACCAAATCCTGATACTCTGAGAAAATACTCCATGTCCACCCTACTCAAGTGTGTCACATACACCCTGAGAAATAATAATGAGATTACCATAACCGTACCATTAACTTAAATTCAACTTCTTCCAGGGACACAAAGCTCTACACACAGAGACTACTCGAAGCAATGGGTCAGAAACCTTAGGAAAAATTACTGCTGCTATTGCAACACCAACATGTTCAACTAATACTAAGATTTCCATCAATATTACCATCTTAGTTAAAACTAGGCCTGCTGCTTCCTGCTCCTAACACTTCATTCAGCTACAGATCAAACCCTAATAATGTCCAACTGGTAGCAAGCAGGTAGAATTAGCAGGAAACAAGGAACTTGCTTAAACATCCTATTGTGAAATATATGCTAACGTTTCATCAATTAATTTAAGAAAACTGTCTCAAAATAATTACCATGCAGAAAGAAATAGATTAATTCCATGAACACACATATGCCTATATACAGTTCAGCCACCCTGCTGTGAGATAAGATTCAAGTATTTAAAAACCCAGATGACCACAATTGTTGTGACACACGGCTGTCAGATATGCTTTGTGGAAAATGCAATCTTTCCCAGAACGTAGCATCAGTTTCAATTTTTGCTCTTAATTTTTATTCTTAGACTGTCAACTCAAAACCAAACAGAAACAAACCCCTGAATTTCACATTAGAGTTCAATTTAATTAATGATAGACTAACGAGTTGTTAGACTGAAGTCAACAAGTTACTTTAATTTTAAGGACCTCTGAATATAATCTTAATATTTATTTGCATTACTGTAACACACAAGATCTCCAGTTTTAGTTTAAAATACTTTTTTCCTACCTATGATACAAATGCAAAAACCACAGTGGACCCTGCTCACTATTTACTAACATTCTCAAGGAAAAGACAAAACATATAAAGACCAGAGGAAAGAAACAACCAATCAGTAATGATAGCATTTTCTCTATCAACAACATTTCAATGCTCTCAACAAAGCAGATGAATCCTAAAAAATAATCAGATGGCTTTGCAGGTGTGTACTGTCAGAACTTCAGTACTGATTTACTGAATGGGAGATGAGAGGCAAGACAGAGCCATGCCTGCCTATCAGTCTTGAAAGCACTTGATCACTGGAGGTACTGGGTCTGGTGGGGAAGGGGTTAATTGTTCCCAGGACCTAGCAGAGACACAGGCATTCCATCCCCTTTGAGCCATGCCCAGGGGGATGGCCTGAGCTAGCCAGGGGAAGGGGAGGGACAGGAAGTGAGGGAAGAGGAGGAAGTCCTGCCCTGGGGCAGGGAGAGCAGCATGGTTGGGTGCGTCGGCAAGCGGCGTATTGTGATCGCAGTTGTATACTCCTCTGTCCGTGATATTGTTGTTGGTTGTTACCCCCTTTGCTGTTCTGTTAAATTGCCTTTGTCTCAACCCACGAGTTTTGCCTTTTTCTTTCGATTTTCCCCTCCCGGCCGCGCCGCCGGTGGGGACTCTGTTCTGTGCGAGCGGCTGCCACGTGGGCCTTTGCTGCCGTCTGAGGCCAAACCACGACACTGGACAAGAGTAATCAGCAGAGCGATGCAGAAGGGGATAGACAGGAAATTTGAGACGGGTTGTTTTTTAATTCCTCCCTCCCTCTTCCTTTCTCAAGAGTCCTTGGATGAAAAGCAAAAGACAGGGGTAGAGCACTGAAGAAAAAGAGTAAACAAGATCAGCAGAAATGCTAGGGCAAATCCAGAGAAAAGATCACACGATCCAGGTGAGGGGATCAAGTTCAACTCAGTAAATTTGAAGATTAACACCATGTTGGGTGGGAGTGGTGATCTGCTAGAGGGGAGAAAGGCTCCACAGAGGGATCTGGACAGGCTGGATCGATGGGCCAGGGCCAACGGGATGAGATTCAACAAGGCCAAGTGCCAGGTCCTGCACTTGGGTCACAACAACGCCACGCAACACTACGGACTCAGGGAAGAGTGGCTGGAGAGCTGCCCAGCGGAAAATGAGCTGGGGGTGTTGGTCAACAGCCAGCTAAGTATGAGCCACCAGTGTGCCCAGGTGGCCAAGAAGGCCACCAGCATCCTGGCCTGTACCGGGAATAGCGTGGCCAGCAGGACCAGGGCAGTGATCATTCCTTGCTCTCAGCACTGATGAGATTAGATATTAAGAGAAATTTCTTCACGGAAAGGATTGCCAAGCTTTGGAACAGGCTGCCCAGGGAAGTGGTGGAGTCACCATCCCTGAAGGTATCTAAAAGACAGGTAGACATGGTGCTGAGGGCCATGGTTTAGTGGTGAACTTGGCAGTGCCAGGTTAACACCTGCATTTGATGATTTTAAAGGTCCCATGCAACCTAGATAAGCGTATAAACTTTTCACCTACAAAAAGGACTGAAACTAGGTTAGAAAGCTGTCCATGTGGTCGCTCTAACACTACTGCAAATGGGAAAAAAAAAATACGTTAAGTAATCTTCAGTAAAGTGTGAATTGCAGTTTTAACATTTTTGTTTTCCTTTTTGAATTCGGTGAGCTGGGAAATCAGCAAGAGACTATCATTATCAACAATGAGACAATTATGACAATCCCTGGAGGTTATAACCTTTCCTAAACATTGAGACACCTTCAAAAATCCTGTTCTCATACAGAGGACTTGAGTAATAATGACAGATGCTGCAGTCATCCAGAAATTCAGCATCTGTCTCAGAACTCCCATGGATGTAATCTTCCTAAACAACATTAAAATTAATACATTTCTGTGGTCACATTTTCAGCTGAATTAAGGAGGCACGCAGCACAGAAACTTAAGTGGAGGGCAGGAAAGCCACAAACACAGAGTTCATAAAATATTTGGCCTAAATTCTCTTAATCCTTCTCCCCCCGTTGTGCTAATACATGAGGGGATGGATGACTTTATGTGGACACAACTGTCTAGAACAGTCAAAAACCTGTACAGCAACTAAACCACCTGGCCAATAATACTTCAGGGCCCTTACTCTTTTATTGTAATAATAAGAGTTTACCATTATTAAATAAAAAAATATTTACTATATTATTTATTTTATAATTTTATACTATTATCAAATTTAAAAAATACCATTATAATTTCGGAATTGTTTCTAATATATATACCATTTTAATTGAAACCAAAACTATCTAACTCTACTTGAAGTCTGTTTCTGTATGCTATTATCTCTAATAATTGAGATTTCCTCAAAAAAGGCTTTTATTTAAAAGCACTATATAAATACATGAAACTTTTGAGATCTTCAAACATTTTTTGCTAAATTTTAAAACAATCTTTAAATCTTTTATCCCTAAATTTAGAACTCTCATGTCAGCATTTTATCAATTAATGGCTTGCTTTTATTTCTGAAATGAACTAAGAGTTCTCTATTTAAAATCATTACAGAAGTAGAACTGTCCAAAATTGTAAAGATTTATAATTGTGTTAAAACAAAACTATTGGAAAGGCACAAAATGTGTTCAGAGTTTCTATAGCTTTCCTTTTTCCAGAAATTTTTATCATTGTTTAGGATCAAAAGGCCAAGTAAAAATAGAATTAAATTATAAATAAAAAAATAAAATCCCCTCTATCATTTCTTCAACTCTCCACAGACAAATGCCAGCAGATGTATATTCCTTCATTTTTCTGGGTTTCCATGGTTATATGCTTTCTTTACTTTTCTGAACAATAAATTTTAAAAAAATAAAATCAATCAGAAAAATACTTCTGCCACATTCTGTAATTCGGTTCTTCATGGTAGCTTTAAAATATCAATGTAAAAGGGCAGTATGATTTGCATGCCCTGGACAACGTTAGGGATGTGATGTTCTCAGGAGACTTTATAATCAGAATGACCTACCCTGCTATATTTTAGAGCCATATGGACAGTGATCAACACTTCCAAGTTAAAATGGCTGAGCAATAATTTTTTAATTCTTGGACCCCTGATGGAGGCCAACAGTGCACAGGCAATGATAAGGCTTTTAATGCATGCAAATTTCCAAGGCATGATGCATTTAATAATCCCTCATCTGAGTAAGTTGTAAAGAAGCCAGCAGGAGGAATAATTAATTTACATTAATAGCTCTCGGTGTGGTTTGCTGTAGTGCCTGAGTTAAGAAAATAATCTGGAGAGCTCGAAGTAAAGAGTTGACTCCGCAACAACTATTTGCATTCTGATTCTCTGAAAACCTGTAAGTGCATAATTAGATATCAACCACTTGGTACATTTAACAGACAGCAAGATGTGCCAACAGCAAACTATAGTAACAGCAATTTGCCAAAGAGTGTCAAAAACTGCTTTTCATAGGCATTGAGTTTACAATTAGGGAATCATTTCAGAGTGAGTCCTCATTATCCTGCATGATGGCAACTGATGGATCATTCTCTTAAAAAGTCTTTTCAAGTAAAAATAGTGATGGAATACTTGTATCACATTGTGATACATTATGTTTAATTGCACGGAGTAAAGCAAAGTGACATTCGCCTCGTGAACTTCGTGCCCTCATAATACCACCTTGAAAACTACAATAAGAATTCTTACATGAAAACATGATTATCATCTACAACAGCTGTTATCTTGCAGTTTCAACAGTCTCTAAATCTCATTTAGTTCACATTTAGCTCCACTCTGACACGTTGTAATCAGCACATACATTTTCTTCTGATAAATTAAAATTATGATAAAGCAGACTCTATCTAAGGCTAGAAGTCCCACAAAAAAAATAGCAAATAATTCTACTTAACACATCACCTCATTTTGAGCCAGGATGGCTGTATAGTGCATGGTAGCTTTTCTTAGAAATTCTCAACATTGTAATTCTATTAATAGAGTAACGTGAATCAAGACACAACTCAATGTGACCATATACGAATAAAGTTGCAAAGTGGTGCATTTTAAGCAATATGAGAACTCATTTCCTTATTTCAATTCACCATGTTTCATGCTATGCTTTGTTTTCCGCTATAGAATTAGCTATATAAAAGTCACTGTGATAGACAGTATTTTCAGAACACAAATATTTTATATCTGATGATTAACTGTATTAGCCAATGAGTGAAATGGAAACATTCAAGAGTTTTTTCTAATGAAACAATATGCTTACAATCTCTTCTACATTAATCACAGTTGCAGAGGGCTGAATTACATTTTCCTACCTATGGTAAATTTTATCTTAATTAAATATAATGTTAAAAAGCATGAAAGATGTTATGAGATAGGGTCAGGGTTAGGTAGATTGTTCTCAAGGAAAAAATGTTGCAAACCACCTAAACTAGAAGAAAAAGTAATGGTTAGTCAACATCTCCTGACTTATCTTTTATTTCCTTTGTCTTTTGTAGAGAAATTTGAAGTGAGGAAACTGGTATCAGGAATGCTAACAGTCTTTACAAACTGTGGTGAATGTTGAACATGCCTTTTGGTTACATGGCAAGAATCATCTCACCAGCTGCCTTCAGACATATAAATGCATGTACACCCAGGAAAATATACACTTCTTTTAACATAGGAAAATACTTTATTATGTTCCCCCTTCTTTTGCAACTACTGTGCTTTTGTATGATTTTCCTTCTCCTGACTAGCAGCAAGGATGTTCAAGGGACAGTGAACGAAGCTAATTAATGACCTCAGGGATCACAAACAAAATCGTTCTGGGTAAAGAAGTTTTGATCCAATCACGTTTTCTAACCTGTTCTTAAAAAGTTTTTTTTTTTTAACTTCCTAAGCTTTTGCAGGTTTTGATTTCATTACCAGTCACCTCTCCATCTTTCAGACACTTCCCATTGCACACGACCTTTTGCAGAAAGGAAGAACAATAATTCTCATACATTACCATGCTGTCTCAAGGTGCAGAAAGATCTCATTATCTGCTCCATGCCAGTTTATAAACTCTGATTATTCATGCAATGATACTAGTGGATCTCCACAAATGTGAGAGATCATGTCACACGCTTTATAATCACTAAGTTTCATTTTATTATAGCATTTAATATCTTTCTTTTGCTTTTACTTTTGCAAACTTATGCTTAAACTGCCTCATCTCATCAGAGACTATCGGACCACTTCAAGGGGAGTATCACATGCATTTTAAGGTCTAGATGGTAGAGATTTAAAAAACAAAACAAACCGTAATATATTTAAGGAATATGAGAACAGTGCTTACGGAATGGTTTGGGCTGGAATGGACCTTCAAAGATCATTTACTCAGGCAGGAACATACGCCACTTTCTTAGGCTGCTGAACACGCAACTAGACACTTCAAGGTCTGGGTGAACCGGTCACATACGGCTTCTCACGGTTTTAACCTGCTGTGGGGACTGCGGGACGGCCCGCACCGCCCCTGTGGCGACCTACCCTCCCTCTGCCCGGTCCCCCAGATCCTCGCTTCACCTCAGAGCCCCCGGTACCCGGCGGCCTCACGCCACCTCACGGCGGCAGCTCCGCGCGCTTCCCGCCTCTGAGCCGCCCACGTGACCGCCCCCTAACTCTCGCGAGACCCTCAGGCACGCGCCCCTCTCCCCACCCCTCCGCCCCCGAGTTACTTGAGGCGCGCGGCGTCCTTCAGCGCTGCTTCAATCGGTGACTGAGCTGCACCTCAGGGTCTGAAATTTTATTCCGAAGGGTAAGCATCACATTCACATTGTTAGTATATTTATTTATATTTTTAAGGATTAGTATTTCATTAGTATTGCAAACACCAGTTCACAGGTGGTTGAACTGGTATATATTTATTCTAGGCTCTCCTAACGTGCCCAGTAAAATGCTATGTCACACATCAAAGCTGCAGAGTTTAGTGTACACCGTCGATTTTTGATACAGGATCTACAAGACATATTGCCTTCTAATTTTTTTCTAAAACACTGTAGCATGAGTGACAGTAAGACAGCTAGACCGCTCTGTTGGACTTGCTACAAGGAAAAAAATCATCTTTAACATCATGAGAGAAATAAGGAATAGAAAGAATAAAATGTTGAGGGGTAGGGGCAAGCTGTAGAGTACCAAATGTGACTAAAGCATGCTGTAGAAAGTGAAATCACAAGACAGGATGGAGAAAGGAATTTTAATTTAGAGTGAAACGATGATACAAAAGTACCCTTGTTTGAACATATACATTTATATTCCTGGGAAACAGACTGAACAAAATGAACTATAAGCTTTCTATAAACTGCTACGTTCAGAAAAGTCTAATTTAAAAATCTACCATAAGCTGAGCTTATTGCATTACATTAATATTAATTTCAGGTAGTGTTCTTAAAAGCTATTCTTAAAGGATTTATGAATTCTTGTATCATACAAAAAGGCTTAATGTAAAAGGAGTTCTTGCTGATTCTATCCTGTTTACTCCATAAATACTGGATAATAACATAGATGAGGCTGGCTGACTGTTGAGCTGTTGCAAATAGCCAGAGAAGAAGGATCTATACCAGCTAGAAGTCAGATAGGAATACCCCACTAAATGTATTGTGCAACAGCGGACGGAAAGAATCTCCAATCATGCCTATGAATTGATGAGCGGAGGGTAACCGTGTAATTCATATTTACAAGACAAAAATTAGCATAATTTAATTTTTATTCACTTGTAACAAATTTTTTTGGCATATGGGTCAAGTTTTGATTCATAAAATCTAAGTCAGAGCTGTATACTTTGCAAACTGACTAACTCGGCCTTATGTATGACAAAGAAATTCAGAGTTTTGCCATGCAGAAGGCATCCGTATTTAAATGTCAAATAAGAGAGAGCATATTGCATCCTTAATTAACTTGTTCAAAGGCTAAACTGATCTCACCTTTGTAATATCAACATCTTTTCTGTTGAATTTAAGCTTTACTTTGACTTGAGCATCTTGTTCCCCCTTTGTATTCTGGATTAGAAGTGATTTTACAGTGGTATTGGAAGACCATTAGCAATTAATCTAAGGCATACACAAACTAAATAGACTTTAAGTTTCTTACTTCTACTCATGTTTTTGCAGGCCTTAATTATTTCTTTTTGCTCTTTTCTGCATAGATTTCAGCATGGTCATCTTTTTTTTGAATTCTGTTTGCCATTATAGTAGCCATCTCTCTAATACAAGTCACACATATAGTTTTTTCTAAATTGCAAGTTAATTTTCTTGCAAACTGATAAATTACTGTATATGACAAATGCTTTTAAAATATTAATTTAGAAATATAACAAGAAATCAAAGTAAGATCATTAGATTCAAATGCCTTGTGTCATGATAAGAGAAAAAAGAAACTTAATTCAGTGTTAAAGTTGGTTTTGCAGCATATTCAACTATAGAACAGTATAAAATGTCAGACTCTACTGGTATTTTACAATGGAGTAACTGATTATAAGGAGATTCTGTAGAAGTCCAAGAAATTGCAATTCCATAGTCCACGACAGACAAGAGACTGTAATTACTTTGTAGTGTTCACCTCAACGTTAAATATTAAATTCAGGACATGAACTGAATTGATAGCAAGAGCCTAAGCAAAAGAATTTGAAATATATCCTGATTGTTTGGTTTCCCTTTACCATACAGACTACTAAAACTGTAACTAATTCTACAAATACAGCACCAGACACTGCACTGAAGTGATTCACATGATTATATATGGATGAAACAGCACCATCATCCTAGCTCTGGTTGTCTGGAAAGGAACTCTGTTCCCAGGCAAGACTAAGAAAGTTAAGTGTATATAA
The DNA here is from genome assembly GCA_004320125.1 of Scolopax mira. NCBI lineage: Eukaryota > Metazoa > Chordata > Aves > Charadriiformes > Scolopacidae > Scolopax > Scolopax mira. The sequence goes on from BJBW01007670.1 coordinate 60,546, forward strand.
ATAGCACTCAAGCAAAATCATATCTTTCACTCTTGAGAAAGCTGGAGGCATAGCATTCCCAGAGAGAAGTCACTGGTCACAAAATTTATTCCCTGCCTCACTGTGTTACGTCTTGGAACTAGCACCTGAAGGCCTAACCTAAAATACAATAACAATTACTGTCAAAGACTAATCTTTAATCCTCGAGGCTTATTCACAACACAAAACATTGTTGTTCTCCAAAGTTTTTGCACCAGGAGACAAACTGCAAAGATGAAGCTGTAGGCTTGCAGATGGTTTGTGAAGGAGTGAGGGAAATACTCTTGGTTTGTTGTATTCAGCTGAAGAATAGCATAACATTTGTATTTGAGCCCAAAGCACGTGACTATACTGATTTACCAGCATTAGGGGAAACAGATGTTTTACCATTGGGATAGACTAGCAAGTTGGGAAGCAGCTAACAGAAATAAAAGTTGGGGGGGGGGGGTTATTTTATTTTTTTTAACAGAGCTTAACATAGAGTAACCCAGTACCATGACTTTAAAGGCAATTTAACAAAGAAGTGGCTCTTAGATAAGTTATAATACCTCAAGAAAATTTTTTGCATAATGCTTGAAACCAAAGTTTGAAACTTGATTTGACTTTAAAGCAGGAAAGTACAAAACCCAGATCCTTCCATTCCTCTACCTCTGCAGATCAATGGCACCAAATGCATTTCAGTAATTCAGAAAAGCCTGGACAAAACTGCTCCTACTCCTTTACAGAGACTCTTACAAGCTCACATAATGAGTGCCTTGAAGCACAGCCTATTTAAATTGATCTCTCTATTCAAATGCCATCACATTTGCGGCAATTTGCTACTGCAAATTCAATCATGGAAAAGTCCTACTGGTCAACGAGGTGCCAGCACCTTGGGATCCAACCCAGGGCCCACTGAAGGCAGTCACTGATTTCCAAAGGCTTTGGATGTAACTCGCACAAAGAAACTGAAGTTTATAGAGTATTATGTCAGGTAATCGTAAGAAAAGGTTCAAGAAAGACACACTCATCTCTACCATTGAATAAAATAAACAAGGGGTAAAAACATATCAAAAGATATAGCAGACATTTTTTCGGTCCTCTTTCTGTCATGATTCAAACTGAAGTAAATTAAAAAGGTAATTATTTTCAAACATATATTCTTTATCTTTTGATCCTATTAGCAAGAAAAACCTATTTCTTGGTTTTGTGCATTTCTAAAATATGTATTATACATTTAGTATTAAATTTCAATTTGTATTTTTATAATGGTTTTGTGCATAGCTTATGTCACTTTGCTGTAAAGCTGTATTTCTTCAAAGTAAGTAGTCAAATTATTACTAAGAATCATTATGATGGTTTGCCGCTGGCAAAAATACTCTTTTTCAACATTGAAATATGTAATTTCATCACAGATTTTTGTAACAAAATTCATTTCTAGTTTATATCATCCAAAAAATTTGGCTACCTCATTTGATTACAGAGTATTAGCATATAACTTTGGTTTCACTTGGGAATTCTCTTGAAAACATGGTCATTTTTCAGACAAGGAGAATAGAATCAACTAAGATTAAAAACCTGAAATAGAAGAAATACCCTTCTCTTCCATCGTTTTAAGTATTCTCAAAACCGTTTCTGTCATATTGATGATCCACTTAAACTTTTTCATCTCAATCTGATTACTTTGTTCACGCTGCTTCAGAGATCAGCCTGAAGAAAGATGGTTTAGCCATATTGTTCAGCAAATGCCAAGAGCTCATATTCATAACATCACTGCTATGTGATTACTTCCTTACATCACATTTTCACAAGTGGAGGATTATACAGCCTTCTGTAAAATCCACTTATTTCACTATTATGAAATGGAATTTTATTGTCATAAGAACCTACACGCATTTTTATCAGTCGAGTGTTCTAAAAAACAGCAGGAAGGAAAAAGCGTCCATATTCCATTCTTACAGCCAATGTAATTAATCATAAATCTCGGGGCAGATGGAACTGTTGTACAGGCTTGGAAATCTCTGTGATACTTCCAAAACCATTTCATTTGTTGATTTGTGATATTGCAAAACAAACAAAAATAGCTTGGTATTCAAGTTCAATTTTCATGTTTATGTTTATATATTTTGCCCTCAATGTTTTCTATTTTTCTTATTATTTGGCTTAAAGGATAGTTTTGACTAGGATTAAGACAGCTGTGTTTAGAGAATTGCCAATTGTCTTCAGTTTAAAGTACTCTACACTTGATCTACTATTGTATTGCTAGTTCACCATAAATACTAGGATAGCTGGCTGCCACCATTCCTCTTGTTAAATTTTTCTACCCATATTTTGCATTTTATCTGCCTGCACATGCCAACACAGCATTTCCTTTAAAGGCTGTGATGGCCAGTCTTATTCCTGTTGCAAATGGAACAGCCAAGATTTGGGCAGGGTGTCGAGGCTGGAATAAACAACGCCTGGAACAGAATCCTATTTTACAATGACCTATATATTTGCTAAACATGGTGCTGCATTGTTATGATCTGAAAAAAAAAAAAGTCCTTGTGGAGTAAGATATGCTTCTGCAACTTGTGTTGGGTTTTTTTATTTGGTCTTCACCATGCATCATTCACAAGTTCTTTTTAGTAATGGAGCATCAAGTTCAGGTCACGCATAAGACTGTGTCACTATTACAAAGCTGACAAAACCCAAAAGCTATTTTTCATTATTTTCCAGACTTGTCTGGTAATTTTAACTTGGCTAAGTTCTTAGACAGTGGAAAGAGACTACACCAAGCCAGAGGAGGTGTAAGTGTAAAGAGAACATCAGAGTTTAAACCTGCCTCAGAATATTTCCGTTCACATTAAAAATAAAAAATAAAGCCACTAAATTGTAAAAACAATCAGGGCCTGAAAACCTGTCCGTTTTTCTATAAATATTTCAGTTATGTATTCATTGGTTAAAGTATTTCATACACAACTGTGACATTACTTGTACCATCACTCATGCCGAAACAGAAAATGCTAAGGCTATAAAAAGATTAGATTTGTATTGGCTTTTAAGCATTAATACTAAAATAAACAGCAACAAACATTTCAGATAATCTGCAATATTTTCCATAATCTGGGGAAAAGTAAATGCTCAGGAACTGTTTTCAGGGTAGTAGGAGAACTGCAGAAATTTCTGTTGATCTGCTTTTACATTAAAACTAACTGTCCTGGCGATTTTTACCAAATTTTAAGTCTCTCCATTCCATCCCATTCCGTTCCAAAAATAAATGTCAACAGTTTTAACTTACCCTTATAAGTGAGTTTATAAAGTTCTTAAAATAAGTCTATAAAAATCTGGAATTTCTAGGCACTTTCCTATTTTTACTTTTTGCTGCCTGCCAGTAAGAACATCTTCCCAGATTACTTGAGTGAGGCCTTAGAAATTTCAATCATTTGAAATTGTAAGCATTTTAATAATTTGAAATTTTACAGACAGATATACAGTAAAGGAATTTTAAAAAAAAACACGGTGGAAATACAGTCAAGAAATCCAAGTTATTGACATCCCTTTTGACACTAAACTATCTTATTATTTCTGAATTGGCTGGTACCAGTAAAATCTCAGAAACTTAATAGCTCTGCTGTTACAAATCAGTAACAAAAAACACTGTCTGAGCAGTTCTTAATCTGTGCCAAAATCTACATACTCGGCTACAAAAGCCTCTGTGCAGAGGGACACATATTTCTGCTAAACCATCTAGCATGTGCCCTGTATGGAGGTGTCTTACTCTGTGCCACACAGCCACTGCGTTCAGGCAAATGGAATCTTTGCTGTTCACATCAACTGTATCAGAATTAAATTCTTAAGGTGAGGTGGTACTTTAGTGAAGTCCTAAAGAAAGACTGTAGTGAAGCTCTGTAAATACAAGAAATGTTATTCTTTCCATTTCCCTGACATGGAAGATGAAAAAGAGAATACTCTTTTTAGGGTCATTTAGGGTTTAGATAGGATCATTCTCTAGTTTCTTTTCCAAATGTTCCCAGAATTCAATTCTTGATTCTAATCTAACTTCATTATTTCAACTCACAACAATTCTTAAATAAAATGTTTACAAAATGGAGTGTGTACATTGTTTCTAATTATTTTACAATTACCTAGTTTGAAGTTAATTACATCCTCGATCAGGACAACCCAGTTCACTACCACTAATTTACTTCAATTATTCAAATGGATTTAATTGATTTTTAATGCATTACTCAAATGCAAATATAGTTCAAGCCTGATGTTTTCCTCCTGCAAGTGAAACTCAGATTGCTTATGATTTGCAAAACTTTGTGAAGAATTTTTTCATCAAAAATGACATCAACAAATTTTAAATGAGATTGATATTAGTAAAATAACTTTTTTTTTTCTACATTTCAGGCTCAAAGCCCAACCTTGCAAATAGCCAAGCACTTTCAGCAAAGCTTGCTATCAGCATCAGAAGACCAAATCTTTCCTTCCTAGTGATTTTCAACTTTTTCAATTTGCAGAAGACAATAAATTTGACAGTGGAGAGGAAGTCCTTGTATAGGAAATACAAGGATCCTGAGCACAGGTATGGTTTATGTAGATTTTATTATAGATGCCTTACAGCATCCTTACTGCACTCCAAACAAAATCCATTCTTCACAAATTCAGCAGCACGCAGCTTTGATTTCTAGCTCTCTGGGGGGGGGGAAAAGCGATTGGGTGGTACTCAACTCCAATGTCCAGATCTTTTGATGACTCAGATAAACCCCATTAAAATAATTTATGCCAAAATTCTTATTTGCAAAGTGAGGGTAATTTATGAAGCAGACAAAGATCCTGTGATGAACACTTACCGAGGCAAGTGCTACTATTGATGAATTGGCTGCGGCAACAGATTCTTAAAAACAAAATTTTAAAAATGCAAAGCTTCCTCTAGAAACAGTATTCCATTCACCAGGATTTGCATTAGCACTTTGATAACAAGTCCATCAAACTCTGCATTTCTTTAGAGGGAACAGAGAACAGCTTGTCTCCACAGTCTATTATAATTACCACCAAACTGCACTGGAAACTTGGCAATTTTGAATTTCATAATACCCATGAATGACATGCCTAATTAATACTATTGTTTTTCTCCTCTGGCTGAATTTCCTGAATGCCAACCTGCATAGCATACGCTAAAAACAGGCATTAAAGAAAATAACATCCGTGTTAATCTCTAGCACAAGTATATTAAATGCCTCAGTAAAGTGTACAGAAAAAGGACAGCATTCCTATAAATAATGGATCATTGCAGTCTAATAATCCTCCTACGCTAATAAGATGATAATCTTTCTCCTCCTGTGTCCTTGCCTTTGAATTTCAGTACTGCATTGGCTAAAGTGCAGTACCAGCTCTCCTTGTCATCTCGCTTTGAAATTTGTAAATTAAAGGACCTTCCAAAAGAGGAAAGCAAAAAAGACCTAATGAAGATACAATGCAAAACACTGTGCTGCATTAGTCACTGATTGCGCCCAGTAACAAACTTTTTGTTGTTTTAGTGTGGATCTAAGACCAGGTAAATTCATAAAGTTATGTATTTGGTTCATGCTGGTTCACTCTCTAATGTGCAGTAGAAATCACCGATCTCCAGTGGATACCAAACCCTAGATGCAGAATCAGCATATTCAAAAGCAACCTCAACACCAATCTGACATCTCTTCACACTTCAGTTTTGAGCAGAGATGGTATTTATTTTTGCATGGTGCTGTACTATGTATTAGAATATCAATTGTTACTGATTTCATGGCCAGAGGTTGTGTGACACGATACAAAAATATTTAATTATTAAAAACTCATTTAATTTGGGAAATGTTAACCTTGCATTTTTACCTTTCATTTTGAAATAGCATTTTCAGTGCAATTGGGGGAAAAAATGAGAGAAAGTAAGTAAGAAGGATAACTTGAAAAAGCAATGGAATATTAGAGATCATCTGAAAACTATTTTATTTATGAATATTATATTGATTTGGCCTCTCAAACTGGCCAAAACCCGTTACATTTAAGTTGAACCTAAAGCATCGTGTAAATCTATGATGTCTCAGCTTGCCTGTCCTTGAGGCCAGATAAAACAGAAACACTTTGCTAATATTTGGTTGTGGAAAACTATCTTAACTTGATGTGGCCAAGATCATTTGGAAATTAGCAAAAGTTAGGTTCGATTTCCCACACAGACTTCTGAGCAGGCCAGATACTAACAACTCAAGTTTTAGATACAACAAGTTTTAGATCCAAATTTTAGAATATTGTTTTTGACAGATTTAAACTGAAATAAAATGAAAGCCAACATAGCGGTGACTCTATTGTACATATTCTATACATTAATCAAAAATATTTGAAGTAGAATACTCTGCATACAAATTACACTGACAACCACTGTCAACATACAGTAACATGGAGGTGATACACTTAACCACACCTACTTCTTTTCTAAATTGCAATGTTCTTCAGTACTAGATCCATGATCACAGATCTCCTGGTAAAAGAAATTTGATAAAACTTTTATGTCTGACTCCTTGAACTCATGATCTAAAGAGTTAAATAGACTTCTAGCTACAGTGAACTGGAAAGGACTGTAAAGCATTTAAATATAGACTTAGAGACTTTAAGAGACACTTAGAGTGTCTTCTAACTCTGTAGACTGCTTTCAGATTTATCACTTCCATGAGAACCAACAGAACCAAAAATAGAACAGCATGGCTTGGAAATGACAATCAAAAATGGATGCAACTGTTGGAGTCTGTTCTGCAGGAGTATTCAGTGAAACTAATGTATACATGATTGATTGCAAAATCTGTTCTTTTGTAGATTGGGCAGAAAATAGTGGGTTGTTGGGTTTTTTCCCAAGCCCATGAAAACATTAAAGATACCAAAATTTATTTGTCTACTCAGTAAAATCTCAGTAAAGTGTCAAAATTTTCTGTGCGCCAAAGCTGTCAGTTTAAGTTATTCAGTATGCTTTGTTAAATAGTTTTTATATGCTTTTGACTTATATTTCACTTTTTTTTTTAAATGTGTTTCTAAATTGAATTGAAATTTCAAAATAGGATAATTACATCAACTTGGGGGGAGAACAACTGGGAGTGAAAGTGCTAGTTTGAAAATATATAGAATAGAGTGGATCCTTTCACAACTTAAAACTTTACAGTGTTCCGAGATGGGAGCATTACTGTAGCAAATTTTCTTGGTTCTGGTTTCAAGTTCTGCAAATTGTTATTTTTGGTTAAAATGGCTTTATGAAAATTTCTAAATACGTCTTTTTACTTCACTTTCAAATCATATAAGGAAGTAGAAAACTGCCATATGCACTTAATCCTAGTAAATGCTTTATCCATAGCCTTGAAATACCAAGCTGAAGGTCCATCTACAGATTTTGTTTCAAACACTTTCCTTTTATCACAAGGTCAGTCAGTCAGTACAATGTTCAAAGACCAAAAGCTCGTGGTGTCAGAAGTCTTTTTTTTGTCTGCCATGTCATCTTCATCAAAGTCTGCAAAGAACTTGGAAGAGGCTACAGTCCCTTGGCAGCCCTGTGTTTTGTGGTGTGTGGTTTGAGAAATTCTTTTATCAGGAAAAGTGTCAAAAAAATTTCTTTATGAGGACCATCAAGTTCTGTGCTTTGGTGTCAATATATTCCTAGAAACATTGGCACTGCTCGAATATTTCTCATAAAACTTTGACAGGCTTGAGCATGTGGCAGTTCTAATGATCTTTGTCTTATCCCTTTCACCTCATGACACGTTTTACCCTTATACTTCTCTCTTGATATTGCCACATCCACAGTCCCTTTTCTGCAAATTTCTCTGAAAAACTGCAGCTGACAGCAGCCTCTCTCTTCCCTTATTCTTTTGGATGTGCTATGGGAGATGTGCTTCTACATAGCAGAGACAGGCTGTCCCTTAAGACCTCTTTGGGGGCTAGATCACAACAAGAATGACAGACGTGACACTAGGGACAAGAACATATTTTCACTGGGTTCTGTAGAAAATATTTGTAATTCAAAAACATTCTTTTCTTATTTGGTTGTGAGACAGAGACCAGACTCTGAACCCCAGGATTTACTGGCTAAAAGACTTCAAGACAGTGAAATGCCAAATTGAAAAAAAAAAAAAAAAAAGAAAAGAAAATCAAATGTAAAGTGCAAAACCATTAACAACAAAAATAATAAACCATCACTGTTTCAGCATCTGTTCCTTTTGCTTTTACTGTTCTTCTCTGTTCTGTTTTTGTTTTCTCCTTGCCTCCAATGGTTCTAACATTATTTCTTTCACTTATTCCAGCAAGATTTTTAATGTATTTATCCAAAGGTATATGAAGTACAAGGTTATTTTCTTTTTGTCTTTTGTCTTATTTTAACAAAATGGACTGTAACTGTAGTTGAACACGCAACATTTTCAGTGTTGGTTGGGAGATGCCCTTAGCCAACAGGAGTAATGCCATTACAAGATGTCCTGGATGCCTGGGGAAAAGCTGCAAAACTAAGGGAAAGTATATAATGCAGAAGGACATGAAATTGTTACCTAAAAAAATGTTTTACAAGAGAAAAGAGATTCAGTAAAATAAGGAACTATTCTGAGAACACAACAATTCTTCATGAGAGTGTTTCACTGTTAGATGAAAATAAATGAGAGAAATAAGAGAAGGCTGCAGTTTCCAGAGAAAACTATTGTTTCCCAGTATTACAGTGCCAGTTGTACAGAGATGTTGGAAATTCACAGGCCAACAAGACTCTTACCACGATAAGGAGGCTGTCTGGAGTAGACTGGACTACAGCTAAACCTGTTGTAACTCCAGGGAGAAAACATAAAGGTACAGGGAGATGGCAGGGTTTTTTTTTTTTTCCCTTAAATAATGTAATAAGCATCTCCACAATATCAGATGAACTGATATTGGAGAAGAAACACAGAAAAGAAACAACAGGATAAAAAGCAATACTTCTGTTTCAAGTATCTATGAGAACTAAAAGAAGAAGGAATATATGGACCTGCAGGAGATAACCCAGACAGACCTAAATCATCACAGAAGCACTACCAGGTAACCCAAAAGGATTCCAGTAAAGATCTGTGCGTATCTGAGCTTCTTCTTAATGTTTCTTACTTCATGGAAGAAAGCAAGTATAAAATCCTGCTAGATTAGAAATCAGGATTTAGATATCCAAATATTTTTTTTTTCAGTAAATGGATATAAATCTGTAGTTAATCTGACTGCTAGACAGACTTCTAAACAGAAGACTTCCCAAAATTGTAATCATGGCACAGTAACTAGCACCGTTGCTCTGGGACACTGCAAACAACCTTACAACTGACCATCAGAAAGCAACAAAGCATGAAGATTATGACCATCCAGATGAACGTGGCCCCAACTCAAAGTCTCTTCTGTAAGCTAAAAATGTACATATACATTTACTTAAAGGTAACGTTTAGAATGCTAATACAAAGAGCATGCAGAGAAACGTGCTTTTAATGCACAGTAGCATTCAAGAAATGCAGGGAAGTTACATACAGTTCTTTAGGTAGGATGTTGAACCTAATGTATGTGTTAAAACCAGTATCTGTTGCAAAGTCATGTTCATAGTGCAGCTTTGCTCAGCTTTGACTAAATCCTCCAATTTCTTCCCTACTGTACTTTATGCATTTGCAGATCATGTATTAAACTGCTTCTTCCCTTTCAGAATGCTAGTTGTGATTCTGTTTTCATTTGCCTGTGCTTCAGGTGCAGCGATATGTCTGATCAGCTTGGCATCTTTCCTACTGTATGTTACTACTCTGTATCATCATCGTTCTAGATACACCCTCTTCATCTCAGCCTCACTCACTTGCTGGCCACTGTTTTTATCTTCAGGAGATCATTTGTGAAAATTTACAGATTCTTGCTTTATCAGTATAGCTTCAAGTAGTTATTTTGAGCATGTTCTCTGCATTGTGTATGCAAAAAGTAATGAACCATAGTAAGAAGCATGTTAGTTCTAAATACTGCAAAGACTTGAATACAAGTTTACTCCACAGTCTGAAAAAAAAAGAGAAAAAAATCAAAATACTACAAATATTATGCAATGACAAAAAATACTTATAAAAACCTAAGCTATACCTACAAAATTGTGTAAATATACATTACTGTGCACTTAAGGACAAATATGCCTCTTAGATATGGGAGTCGTTACTTCATTTTTATTTCAGATCCAATGTTTTTATGAGAGTGTCAGTTATGATAATACAGGCTGATGGTCAGGTCTGAACTCTCACCACATTCAACAGTGTTTCCTTTAGAAAGCTCCACTGTGTGATATGACAGTGAAACGCCCTCTGCTCTCATAACAACTGCACTTTGGGCAAGAATTGGGCTTTTAAAAATTATCCATTTAATATAACCCTTTGAAAATATCTGTTTCTAAAAAACCTAGAGAAGCAATTGTGTTGATAGGGAGCATTTCTTCTGTGTTCAGTGCTATTGAAATCTCTGCTGCCATGGGAATGATGGTTCTTTGTGGCTACTCACTAGGGAGCAGTAGCATGGTGCTCTTCATTCACGACAAGAGACTCTTAATCCTGAAGCTTTCACTGGCTTCACCACCTTGAGAGCCAGCAAGAAATATATTCATGAGTTCAGTAGCACAACTGGGAGACAAATTACCAATAGCTCCTAATTTCCACTTGGAACAGATAGAACTATAGGAAAGCCCTAATTAAGATTCTCCCCCTAATTGCATAAGTTAAACATCAAAGAAAATAGGAAGGAGGACAACCATTAGTAAGCAGAGATCACTGCCTCTGCTGTCTAGTTGTGACTCACTTCAACAGGTTCCAATCCACAAAGACTATAGAAGGGCTTCAGCCAAAGGCCTGAACTGATGCACTGCTGTTAGCACTTCAAAAGAGCACCATATTTAATTTTCACCTGCAGACATTAAAGCAAGATTTTTAAGTGGAATTTGAGGCATCACTACTGGAAAGTAGGCCATATATATCAGGCAATCTAAATGCAGGTCTCTTCCCTTTCAGGAGCCAAGTTTAAAAATTTTACACTTTGCTTTTTTCCTTATCTTTCATAGTACCTCATAAAAATAAACCACAAGATGGTAGAACTGCTTTAGAATTAAAGACCAAAATTTCTGCTCTCTTGCTTATGCGTTACCCAATAAACAATCACAAATGCTTGGTACTCTATTCTTTTTATTAATGGGATCATGCCCAGTTCAGGAAACATTGCAAATAATTACAAGTCACAATTCACCCCACTCATCCTCATCGTTTCTCAGCCTCTTCTATTGCTTTTTTTTGTTCCCTGCTGACTGCCAGCTGCTGGTACAGATGTCACCTTCTGACAGATGTTTTCATAAAAACCTCAATTAGTATCTACCCACAGATGAGACAACTAGAGGTTTCATTGAAAGTACAAGAGGCTAAATGAGATTTTGTCGTTCCCTACGCATCAGTTTATCCAAGGATTATTTCTTGCAGGTGAAGATTTCATCTGCATTATTCTTTCTAAAATAAAAGAATAAGCCAAACAACTACTTTTAAAACAGACATATTAAAGAGGGATACAGAACTCATCCCAAACAACTGCAAAGAGAGATCCTACAAGAATAGAGGGTTGTGGTCAGTCCAGAACCTCTCTGCCTCTCCTCCTTACTCCCATTTCTCCCTGCTCCAGTGTGGGTCCTTCCACAGGCTGCAGTCATTCAGGATGAACCTTCTCCTGCGTGGGCCTCTCCACAGGGAGTCATTTCTGTCAGGAGGACCTGCTCCATCATAGGCTTTCCAGGGGCTGCAGTTTTCTTCAGGTAATACCACCTGCTCTGGGATGGGGCCCTGCATGGACTCCCGTGCGAGTATCTGCTCCACCATGGTTTCCCCATGTGTCAGAAGAATCTCTGCTCCATCAAGTTCTCCCTGGGGGCTCACAGGGCTGGGTCTCGCATGTTTTTCCCCCCATTCCTCGCTCCCTGGGCAGGGTTTGGGCCTTTCTTACAGAACTGATTAGACCCATCTGTCTGGCATAGGGCATCCTGGACTCTCTTCACTGAGGCCTCCCCTCACCTCCTCTGCTACCAAAACTGTACCATGGACACCCACTACAGAGCCCACACATCCTGAAGGCCACTTCTTTAAATTGAATGCTAGTCATAATAATGATATAAACCACCCTAGGAGTAAAGACTTTTTTTTGAGGTGTGTTTGGGAAAGCAGTATAACTGAAATTAAATGAGAGGTGAATACAAAATCTGCAATATTCTATTATGCAAGAAGATGCTGTTCATAGGTTCTGTTCTTGCTCAATTTTAAACTATCATACTCCTTGAAATTCTACACTAGTGTAAGACTCTACAATAGCAACAAACCTTGTATTATTACAATAATAGCTTCAGTAAAGGAATGAGGCTTAAAGCATCAGCTTTCTCAGCATTTGAAAATATGGAGATAATTAAGCCTGATTTTCTTCAAAGCTTTCCACCCACCTAATGAAGTCTAATGAATTCAGCACTAAAGATTTAACAACAGGTGCCTTTACGTTAGGATCTCACACTGTACAGGCACAAACAGCACCTGCAGGCTTTTCCTCAGGAATGTGAAAAAAGGCCTCAGAAGTGCTCCCCCCAGCAACAGCTGCCTTGCTAAATAAATAAGTGGCATTGTCTGATATTCATAACTTGCCCTGGCCCTGGCCTCAACCCCAGCACTGCACTGTTTACATCTATCACAAGGATTGATTTATTCTCATAAGACATGCACAGGTCCCAGTTGTTAAGTTCAATTTAGGCTGCTTAGACAAAGGTTGGTAGGATTGTTTTTATCCCTTTGGTTGAGAGTCTGCAAGAAAACTTTCAAAAGAGAGACTCCCAGCTGCTGTTCTGCTGAGGAATATGATGCTCTTCCCAGATCATCACATCACTGTGAGGCTCTGAGAAGTCACGTTACCTTCTTAGTATTACACAGGAAGTCTGAGAAAGAAACAGAAATTGTACTGCATCTCAGGCCAGACCTTAATCCATGAGACCACCCTACTTTGCTCAAAGTGAATGCATGAGCTCCTTTTTCTACAGTTCAAGTGTTAATTTTTCACCCTAGTGTTTTCCTTTTTGAGATGACAGGTATTCCATGAAGTAAGACTCAGATTCAACTCACAGAATGGGGTAAGTTAAGAGAGAAGGCTCTCAAGAGTAGAACACACACACACACACCCCCGCAGAAGATAAAGAACAGACATTGCCTAGGTCACTTCACAGACTCCCAGTGACAGCTGACCCAGCAATGAAGGAAGAAACTTTCAAGTGATCCTACAAATTCAGACCAGAGCCTCTGTGAGTAATTCGGTGGCTGATGGTGCTCACCTCTATCTTGCCTGAATTCCAAGGCATTTCCTTTCCTGCCTAGAAGATGATCCTCAATGTCCAGGGGCCTCTTATCCTCTTCTCTCTTACTGTTTTATTCTAGGGAAGGCAATTTCTCAGCATTTGTTTCTTCCTCTTAGCAAGCAAATGAACTAGTGATAACTTGCAGAGAAACAGCTGTTAAAAATTGGTGCTGACACTTGCAAACTATTTTGTTACCCATGACAGCAACAGAGAGGCATCTCTCCTTAATATCTCCTGGGGAACCTCCAGAAAAAACAGATACGGCTGGTCTCACTTCCGATTAGGAAAAGAATTACGGTCCTGCATTTTGGTCCCTGTCTCTGGGCATAAGATCCTGTAAGCCACAACCTTCTCAAATGACAGCAACTCAAACACCAAAGCCAGGCAACTTAAAAGGTCTTTTTAATTATTTAAATCATCCTACAATCAGTTTCCAGCTTATCTACCTTTCATGCTTGCTTTGTCTGCATGAGACAGAGAGCTATATGGTCTCCTGCTGCAAACTCCTGACACAAGGGAGATAACTCCTCACTGAAATCTGTTACCCAGGCTCCTGTGTGTCTTTTCACAGCCCTTTGTAATTTATGCTCATCCCTGAGCAGTCCAAATTTACCTGCCATATTCCCATGTGAGCATTTCACACACATTTCCTCCCAGCCATGTCTGACTTCTGTCTTGATCTGCAGAGAGGTAAACACATATTTATCTAAGGTGGTGAAGAGACAGAGAGATGGAAATTAATAGTTAGAATCTCAATTTAGTGATTGTTATCCCTAACCAACAATTCTTCTTTTGGACACTTAAACAGGAGACATATACGTGGTGAGTTACCTGATCCGAAAACTGTTCATGTATGATCTAATAAACCCTATTATGTTTAACACATTCTTTGATTTAATTAATATGCTTTAAGTCATAGATAATACTGACATAAATCCTTTATAAAAATTTTTGGTTGTTTTAATCCTAAATGACACCCAGATAAAAATAAGATATTAAATATACCCAACTTTCCTTCAGAAGGCTGTTCCTCAGACTGTACAAACACTATGAGTAGCATCAGCATTACAGTCATTGTTCAATTGTTGTGGCCCATTCCATTTGCAGCTTCAGTTCTGGAAGGTACAATGGCTGAGTATAATTAATCAGAGTCTATTTGTTGCAGAAGCTAATGGAAGGAACAGTGCTAAGCATTTTTCAAAAATGAATAATAACCCAGGTACCTGGCACCTGCATGTGAAGTGAAGCATTACAAACAAATGAGGAGTAATAGAGCTTACTGGGCATAAAATGTTATTGTTTTATTAAAAAAAAGTGCAGAATAAGCAAACTAGAAATAATCACCCTGACCACCTCCACCAACTAAATAACCTTTAAACTTTCTGAGGTCCTACAAAATAACATGATTGATTAGCATCTGCATGAGTCTATAAAGGGGAATGGGACCTATATGCTTTGAAATTTTACTAGAATTTTAGTCCTACCTTAGCTCTGCTACTGTTCAAATACTAAAACATTGAGTTAACTATGTTAATGGTTCAGATACTGCTATTGTGTTTCCTGGGCTTTTAAAGTTCTTGGGCAAATACTATTTAGGCTTTAGGTATTTGAAAAATTAATGTCTTGAGACCACCAGTCATTTTAAAAAGAAATGCCAATTAATTGTTTCCTGATATTGCATATTAATTAATATACTTTGCTAGAGATCCATATTGCTAACAGACCCCCACAGTTTGGAATTTTAAATAAAGAGCAAAAAAAGAATTTTTAAAGGAAACCAAAGCTGATACATACATGGATGGTAGCTTTATGGATGGACAATGCACTGTTTAGAAAGTTTAGAAGTTACTGCATTTTCTGGGTAAAATGTTGCCAATTTTCTGATAGCTTATTTCCAGAGAGTTGGAAATCATGTTTTGCCATGCAACTATATTAATCCTACCCTAGAAATCAAAATTGAACTTGGAGTCATCATGACATTTATTACTAGTTTTGTATTTTCCAATTTGGTATTTTTGGGTTTTGTTGTTGGTTGTGGGGGTTTTTTTTCCCCCATCTGCTTTAGTTTCCTGCTAAAGATTACTTGCACCTATTTTGTCTTTCCATAAACATCTTTAGCTCACAATCTTCCTTCTCTAGTGTCCCAATGCATGGAAAGACTTTAGGGTCTCTTAAATTGAAATATTCTGAATTTACGATACGAATGAAGAGAAAATTTATTGGTCATTAAATCCAGCTACTACATAATAAATTCCACGTAAAAAGAAGAATGAAATCCCACTATACATAGACTAGCATCTGACAAAAGGGATCACTAAGTATTTAGATTGCCTAACTATAGCACCTTTAAGTTAAATCCAAGGATTTTATTATTTTTTTTGTGAATTTATATTCCATACATGTACTTGGAAGAGATAGTCAGAGTACAGAGACTTGAGAGACTAGTATTTTCTGGTCTTCAGGATGCTGGAAGTTCAGAAAGCTGAAAAACTATAATTTTGGGGAGATAGCTATTGTCAAATCCTTTTGCTTTTATAAATCATATGCTGCAGGGAAAGAAACTAAGTGAAGAAAATCTTATCTTACCTTTCTGTCATGAGAAAGTCACGAGAACGAAAGTATTAACACACCTGGAGCACAATTAAATATGGAGAATTCTAGGCAAATACACAGGAGCCTAACAGAGCAAAATGTTTGTTGTAAAACTGACTAGTATGCAAATTTTAGCTATCTTCTTTCCTCTGAAATTAAAGTGCATTTTTAAAGGCTTTTTAGAAACCAATACAGTACCATTCTGCTCTGAAAGAAATTAGGTATTTAGTAGGCTGACTGACATTAGGGGCTGAATTTGCATTTGGCACACTTGAAATGTTCAAACTGAAAGGAGTGAAAGCCTTTGTTCTGAAACACAAAAATATCAAACTGTGGAAAAAGAGAGAGAAAGAGACAATGAAAACAAGTGAATGATGGATTGAGAGATAAACATTGTGCATTATTGTTTATTCAAGCAGCTAGCAGCACTAAATAAGGTTTTCCTAATATCATTACTGTGGTGATTAACATCCTTTTTCACACTTAAAAATCATTCCTGAAACTCAAAAGTGTATTGATTTCTCCCTACTATAATTAATTACTCCACATTTAATTGCAGGAAGCGGCTTATTTTCTCAACTCCGCGCTTGCAAAATAGTGGCTTAATTCTGCTCCCTTTCAGCTCTGTTCTGTGTGGGACCAGGGAACACCGGGGTGTCAGGATGATGAAGTACCTTCTCGTAGCCTTCTCTCTCTATCAAGCAGGCAGCTCAGACCTACCATACTCCAGCTCTGCCTCTGGAGAAGAAAAGCAGCTAGATTTGAGTTTTAAATAAGGAGCCAGAGACAGAAGACAGGATTGTAAAAAATATTCACTGTGGTTTAAGAAGCACAGCCAAGTGTTCTGCTGGTTGTAATGAAAATGGTGTCTTGAGAGGTTCTGTGTGGTTATAAGATAGCAGAGGTCATCTGGGCTACAGTCCATCAAATCAGTATTTGAGGGAAAATTCCTATAAAAAACATGTAAGAAAAATGGAGACTAAAGATTGCTGAGGAGATAGCAAGAAGACTGTATTTTGTTTCCAGATGCATTTTTTTGTTGTTTTTGTCAAGCTGCTTCTTGACAGGGAGAGAACAGAGGAATGTTTGCTGTTTAGCAGCTACAAGCATTTCTTGGCATGAGTTTGCAAGTAACATAATCAACTCAATTCTGCCATTCAGCCTTTTTTTTCTTTTATTGTTTTGATACACTGCACTTTAACATCAGCAACAATGGAATAGCCTGTGACACTACTTACATGCTATGTATGTAAACAGCAATACACTACAGGTGGTGCAATGAAGAAAAAAATAAAATAGTTCGTAACTCCCATACTTATAACTAAAAAAAGTTTTGGCATTATTTATTCAGACTTTATCCAGCTTGGAATATTTCTGTATTTCCTATAGCAACTTGGCACTTACCAAAATCGATAATATAAATTAGGATTTTGTTAAAAACAGAGCACCTCTATATGCTGCTAGTGGTATCAATGCATTTTTCTCAGCTAGTAAATATTCATTTAACACAACTTCATCAGAATGTTATCATTGCATCGCATCAAATCAGCTTTTTTTAGTCTCTATCTAAGGATGACTTCTCCTCACTAGCTTTGTTCTTTACTGCAAAAGATAGACAATAGGGCCTACAGCCCATATTAACACATTGCTGAAATGTTTTCTTTGCCACTAGAACAATTCTTGGAAGACCACAAAGTTGTCTTTCAGATCCTAACTGTACTGGTTTCAGCTAAGAAAGAGTTAAGATTCTTTCTAGTGATTGCTGTGAAAGGAATATCAATAATACCTACCGGTTTTAATTTTTGCTAAGTGATGTTTACACTATTCAAGGACTTTTTTCAGCTTCTCATAAGAGCATAGAAAAAATGATGGAACGGCCAATGAATATTCATTGACGTCATAGACGTCATGCTCAGAATATCAATAGGGGTTAGACGGGGGGGCGGGAGTCCCAAGTCAGGGTGGTGAGAGTGACCCATGTCACTACTATTATTTTTTTTATTATTCTATTTTTCCTTTTTTGTTATCTCAACCCACCAGGTTTTTTTTCCTCTTTTTCCCCCTCCTTTCTTCCACCCCCCCTTCTCCCCGCTCTTCCTGGGGAATGTGGGGGGAGGAAAGGGTGTGGGTTGAGTGAGCAGGCAAGTGGTTCTAGTTGCTGTCCAGGGTTAAACCACGACACTAACCCACATCCAATTCTCCATGCACAAGATAATAATATCAAACTAGTTTATATGTCCATGTATATAGTAACAGAAATAGTAATTTTTTCGTGTGTGTTGATGAGATACTGAAAGAGCCCTTGGGGTACAGAGCACTGAACTAGTTACTACTTCTTATTTACTTTCCTACTGTAGCTTATTTGAACATCCTAACCTATAAATAAAGGCAACACTGAGGAAAGAAAAATGCAGGATTTAACTGCTTAAAATCCATGGTCTGGGGGCACTGAGTTGTTGAGGTGAAAGACATTTCTGAAAATTAAGGTTACTTAATGTTTTTCCTCTAACAGTCAACACAGGGAAGAGCACCCACTCACAACACCAAGAAGAACTTATACTTACAGTGGCTTGTCAGCATCTGATAGGCATAAACCTCAAATCTCACATTAGAGGTGGAAATTATCTCCAGTGCCACATCTCAAGCATTCCCATAGGGCTTACAACTACCTTGGAAGTAATGTATGTAAGATTAAAGATTGCCTTTAGTTGACCTCTGTTTCTGAGCTCTAGGGTCCACATGTCAAGTGCTTCTCAACAACTGCTAGGACTAGAAACTGCCTCAATGAAGACAGATAAAAAAAAGCAAAGTATCATATGACTCAAGGAACTACAGCTGTGCATAAAAGGCCCAGCTGCTTGAGACTTACAAACAAAAGTAAACTTAGTTTTCATGACTGCTGGAAGAATCATAGAATTATCTAGGTTGGAAGGGACCTGTAAGATCATTGAGTCAAGCCATCAACCTAACACTGCCAAATCCACCAGTCCCTCAGCAACACATCTGTCTATCTTTTAAAAATACTTCCAGGGATGGTGACTCCACCACTTCCCTGGGCAGCCTGTTCCAATGTTTCATAACCCTTTTGGTGAAGAAATGTTTCCTAATATCCATTCTAAACCTCCTCTGTTGACACTTGAGGCCATTTCCTCTTGTTCTATCCCTTGTTAGTTGGGAGAAGAGACCAATTCCCACCTCACTACAGCCGTCTTTCAGGTAGCTGTAGAGAGCATAAGGTCACCCTAAGCTCTATTAGCAAAACTGTGGGTTGAGAAAAGTGACCCTTCCCCTGTGTTGAGCAATTGTGAAACAACACCAGTGTCCTGTTTGGGGCTTCCCAGTACAAGACAGACATTGACATAGCAGGGCAAGACCACCAGAGGCCACAAAGATGGTCAGGAACTGTAGCACTGAGGCCTTGGGAGTTGACTAAGAGAAATGGGTTTGTTCAGCCTTGAGAAAAGAAGGCTGATAGGAGGTAGGGCTCCCTTCAGCTACCTAACAGCAGCGTATAGGAGAGAGAGACTGACATTTCTCAAGTGACAAGTCAAGAAGCAATAGACACAGCCTCGGATATAGGAGCTTCTCACTACATAGAAGGAAAACGGTCAAACCCTGAAAGAGAGGCCCAGAGAGACTATAGGATGCCCATCCTTGAAGATACTCAAAACTCATCACCTATGGAACTTGGCAAGTGAAGAAAAGAATGAATAATCAAGTGTAAAACAATCCTTAAAACAAGCATCTGTGTATTCTGATAATGTTCTGATCCGTCTAGGGTCTTATTTCAGTAAAGAATCAAAACCTAATTGTGTCAAATCCCCAAACTAAGATAACTTCATCACCCAGAAGTGCCTGCAAGGTGAAGTTACAATGGCAAAGTGACGGATAAAACATACAGCGGAAAAAGCATAAATTAACATGAAACTGCTCTGAACGGAGACATAAGCAGGAGTGACATCACAGCAGTGACTTCATGAGTAACATCACATCCCACACAACATAATTAATTCATCATGTCACCCAAAAATTCAACAATCTTTTCAATATGTTGAAGTATCTTCAAAGAATGAAGCCTTTGTGTAAGAAGAGCATGTTTTCAGAATCCAAATTCAGTGATGACTGAAGACAGAAGCTAAAGGTGTGCTGGTTTAGAACCTTGTCATGGCCTCATATTATAATAAGGCTGTCAATGGATGTCAAAGGCATAATTGTCCTCACTGAAAACTGTTTGATTTCTGCAGGCTGGGATTCTTTCCCCTGCATGCTCCCTCCTCATACTAAAAAACCCCTCTGTAATTATAAACGTTCTTACTCAAGCAAACTCTTTTTTTCCAACTCTGTAGCTGCATATTTTAATACTGCAATGGACTGGAAATCACAGCCTTCTAAAAAGCAAAAAACAGTGTCTTAAGAGCTACTTCCTCTTCTAATATGCTAATTTACTTTAGATAAATAGCATTCTTGTCATATGTCAATTTATTCTAAAGGAAAAAAAAAAGCAACCAAAGAAAACAAACTATGCACATACTTGGACTACAATAATATAAAATTGTACCTTTTGAAAAGCTTTGATTGTTTCTTTACCATGAACTTCTGCCTTTTTGAATTGCTAATTCAGTTAATGGGTTCATTTTGCTCTGAAATTTGCATCATGAAAATTACCAGCTTTACAAGGTCTTCTACGTACAAAACAGTTTTCATATTTTGTTATAAGGTTGCATTTGACATCAGGAAATAGTAGGATGTCTCAAAAAGGTAAAAATGTAAGAAACTACATTAGGGTCAGTGGTATAACAGTACTTGTTAGCATTTTTAAAAAGAAAACATGAAGATCTACACTTATTTTTATTTCATTTGTTTATTAATGGAAAAAAAAACTCCACAAACCAAAACCTAAAAGAAGTCTATGATCATTGCTTTGTCTTTCAGATTAGCCACAAAGCAGCCAATTAGACTTGCAGAGCTGGAACTCTGGCTGCTGTAGCAGGACTCTAGATTTTTCTTTTCCATTCTGCCCTTCCCAGTAATAGGCAGTATGCATGAGTATATACGAGTAGAACTAAAAAGCTTCATCTTACATTAATGTTTGTTTTCAGCTAAGTTTCCAGACACTTCTCTATGAAAGGCAGTGTTCAATATCTGCATGACAGAGAATATGGAGGAAATGATGCTGTAAGTCATGCACAGCACACACCACACCTTCATTTTTGATTTGTTCACCGTGTAACAAAGACGTGTCTTGACTGAGCTTGGAGGATCCCGTGTTTTAGAGGAATGCTAATGAAGGGAAGAAGAGCTACCTGCAGACTTTAACACTAAAGAATGTAATTCCTGGAAACTGAAGTGTTTTAGATTTAACTTATATGATCAAAATAAATTACAATTTCTTCTGTTTCCAAATAAACCAATGGCACAAGTGTACCCAGAGCGAGGGCACAGATACAAGGATTTCATACATCATAACATATAAATCAAGTCTTGCTGAAGACAGGGAGTGAAAGTCAGAAATATTAACATAGCCCTGACATTCTCAAAGCTACGTGTTGATTAAGATGCCTAAGATTTTCTTCTAACCTCTAGTGTGTGGGCAAGACAGCCTTCTATCATCACCAGAACTCAGCACACAACAATGCCTAAGGAACAACCAGACAGAGGTACCGTTGTTCAACTATTCGGGACACTGAGGGAACTAGTAAGAAAATCCTTCTGGGATTAACGTATCATAATATTGTATTTAACTTTCCAAAATTATTATTATAGAACATTTTCTCGAAGAAAGACTGAGAACAATCCAAATATTCCAATACACGTTGGAATATATACTTGCAGAGCTCAAAAGTCCTTTGAAAGCTTAGTGTTACAAAGGAAAATACAAGGCAAAGTTGAATTTAGAGTACTTGTAATTTTTTTTCTTCTTCTTTTGCGTCACCATTGCAATAGGAAAAGCTTTTCAGGCATGTTAGGATACAGTGGTGGGGAAACACCTCCACACTGTAGCATGGCTGGGGAGAACCCCCTGGAGCAGCACACCTGAATAGAGTAGCTGGTACGATCTGCAAAGCAGCCAAGACAGACACCTAGGACTTAACAGTCCTCCAGTAGTTTATGGACCATAGTTTTAGAAGCCCTAAGTGATTTAAACACTAGTAGCTCTCAGGACAGTGTGACATGTCCAGATAAAATGCAAAAATCCTACAAAACTTACTTTATGAAGCAAATAAATCACAATTTCTTTAAACTCCTTAAGAATCCCAGTACTACAATACATATTGAAGAGGAAATGATAATCCAAATAACTAGTGCTTACACATTTCAGTGTGAAAGTTTTTGAAGTACATAAATTCTGAAGGTACTGTTTGCACTGTTAGAGCGGCTGTCTAAGTTAATGCATAAGTCTGAAGAATTACATGGCCTGGTTCAGCCAACATGACTGCATTTCACTATTTGTGCTTTGTGTATCCACAGAGTGCTATCTTGGTGCTATCAATGTAGTCTTGTTACAGCATAATTTTAGTGAGTCAACACACACCAGCAGTTTGAAACAGCAGGGACTCAAAGCCTGAGGAGGGCAAACTCTTACCATAGTATCTGTCTTGATTTATTGGAAGACAAATGTGATAAACGAACCTACACTTCATAAAAAGGGGCAAGGTACTTTCTGGGATCATAGGGTACACGCAAAATACAAGCTCCAGAGGCTTTTGAAATGGAAGGTCTTTGAGAGGAAAGAGGGTCTCAGCTGAAGGTTAACTATATGCACAACATGCACCAGTAGTGTTTGTGGTCCTTGTGCTCAAGTCTAAACCTTCAAAGTTCTGTATAAATACAGAATATTTAAGTGTCCTACAAAGCTCTTGAAAAAGATATGCATGACCCATGCACAGTCTTTCTGTATTATGAAAGTGCACCTTCACAGTCAGAAAAGTACTTGATATATTCCTTCTTCCCTGTTATATTCATGTGATTTCTGAATTGCAAGAGTGCATGATTGACTGTACTCGTAGCACTGGTATTAAGATGTTTCCCAGCATACAGAAATAAATGCTTAATAAAATCATCAGGGGCAAGTTCTTACAAATCAAGAGACAAAAATCCTCACTCTTCCCTTCCAATTAATCCTACCTTGAACTGGTATTCCTAAACAAAACAAGGCAAGAGAAGTACCTCTGAAAAGAAATCTTCTAGTGCTTTTCTTCTTTAAATGGCTTGGACAAGACTGAAAGGACTATAGAACAAGTGAAAAAGGGACAAAAGAAAAGTAGATGAATGAAATGGGCATAAGCATACTTCCCTGTCCTTATTAATTCTGCAGCAATTTTTCAAAATGCTGTTGACACCATAATAGTCCCTGGGGAGAACATGTTAAATAAAGGAACAGCAGCTTCATTTATCAACGGTGGGACAGCAAATTTGCCTGTAGAAATTATGCCAACCTGCTAATACAGCTAATCAGGAACTGGTAAAATCAAGTCATGCTATAGGAAGTCAAGGTCAAATTCCAGGCTTTTGCTATAGCTACCGGGGGTTTCAAGAGTTGTTTATTCTTGAGAGTATGTTCTACAAGACTACAATGCACAGACAGCCTACTATGGGATTGAACAGACCAAACAAAACAAAACAACAACAACAAAAAACCACAACTGTAACAGCATGGAATAGGTAAACATTTTTCTTTGAGAAACCTGAGCTCCCCTGACTAATCCTGGAAAACCTTAAAAGGTTTTGTCCACAAAGATTGCATGTTAGCACAGAGATCCTCTGTTACAGGTAAAATACTGTGTTTTCACACATAGAACTTGAACGTCAGGTAACTCACTTCCTTTCAAAAGTACAGTTCCTCACATAATTCAGGAATTAAAACAAATAAAGTCTTCAGATAATTCCATATGAAAAACAAAATTCACAGGCAGAGGGAATCAAATGAAAGAGCACCAATACATGAGAACAGGACCTCTATAATTATACTTCATTTATACTATTCACTTTCAGTTATATCATCATAATGGGAAGAAGGTAGAATAGAAATTTCATTGTTTTGACAGTGCATGTAAAATCTAACCCTTTGCAAACACAGTTAAACTTTATTTTGTTTTGGTTATACTGGGTTGTACGTGCAGGTAAGACTTTTGAGGCCATATCAACCAGACCGAGCAGAGCTTTTGATAGACCAGTATTTATGACAGAACATTCTCTGGCTACATCTCACATTTGAAAAGGTACATGGGAAATAGAAACATGGGAATTTCACTACCTGCATGGGCATCTTACAAGCTGTGACTATTTTTCCCCTTTCACAAACCTAAATCACTCCATTTGCTTTGCTAATCAGCTTTCCATTTATTCTGTTAATTTAGGAAGATGTGCTGTGTATATTTCCAGTTACCTCTCGATAGGGGGATCCTACCAATAGCTGGTAGCATTCTTGTGCAGTGGGTGTTGTCTTATGGTATATACAGTTGGGAACAGGATATGTCACCTCACTGGGTGAACAACATGATCTTTAAGGCCCCTTCCAACCCAAAGCATTCTATCATTCTTTATATGTTGGCTAGCTTCCTAAAGAAAGGCAATAAATTAATCCCAATCTGTACAACTTTTCAGAGTGACCTGTGATAATTCTGGCAAATGCTATCTTTTGGAATTGCACACTGCAGAGCAGCGTACCATCTGCTCCGTTATGTGATGGGTTAGTCAAAACATCATGCAGAAATACGATTCACTGTGCTAATGGCTGCACACTAGCTCAGAAACTGCTAATAATGCACAGATAATATAAGGACTTGCAGAAAATACCAGGTTCTAATTAGCAGGCAGTACTGTTCTGATGGCTGCAGGTCTAGAAGAGCAATACTTAGGCATTAACACATTACATGGGTAAATCCAGAACCCTGGGACATACATGTTAAAAGCAGCTGCACAAGGGCATACCCTCATCAGATTTTATTGTTAGTTTGGGCTCAAGGGCCCTTACACCTTTTACTATGAAAAATAAAATATGGGTTCCAACTTAAAGGGGAAAAAGCGACAAGCACAGAAAGCTGCCTTATATTGCATAATGAAGTAAGCCAAAACTTACTCATCTGTTTAGTTTTATTCAAAAAGCACTTCCTAACACATTCATTTAAAGAAAGAAAAATGTTCAAAAAGGCAGAACCCTGAGTAGAAAAAAGGAAAAAAATCCCAAAAACTCACCACAAAAAACCCCTGCAAGCCCACCTTAATGAAGACCATGACCCTAAAGTAAGCTGGATGTTTCTTAGGCACTTTCTAAGTCTTTAGAGAGATAAAATGTTGAAATAGCAGCCCTTTTCATTGATAAAAAAATACTATTCATTTACATAAACTTTAGTGAACCAAAAAAAATATGCAGCTTTCCTGTCTATCAATGGCTTGTGTGGAGAGAACACTGAGATATAAACACACCTGAGACTAGACAGTTATGTAATCGTTTTGTCATGAGGAATACTTTTGCTTTTTGTCTAGTGTCACAACCCAAAGAGTTACAGTTAGTCTGGGGATGTCCTCTAGTGTAAAACACAACCATGGGTTTGTAGGATTCTGTAACACAAAAGGACGCAGAGACTTTATCCTCTAAAATTCCCTACTTTATTACTAATTACCACAAGTACCACAAATCTCACCAATCACAGCTACTTTTTGCTATCACCAGTCAGTGTGAGCCGTGTCAGTTCCTTCAATAGCTTGAATCAAAACTTCAAAAAGGTCCATAACCATTTGTGCGATATTTTCACAAACCAAAAGAACAGTGGTTGCACTTGCACAAAGCACAGTTGCACAGCTGCCACAAACTCCTTTTTCTGTGATGATATTTTCCCTATGGCAGACAAAAGCTGCCTTATTTGTATTCAGCATTAAAAGGCCACTGGCTACATCCTAGCCTTTCAGATAGCCATCCCTGACTTCCACAGAAGTTTTTAATCACAGAATACAGGAGATATGTATGCGACAACGGTGCTGTCCCAGTTCTTTCAACTGAATAAATGTACTCTTAACTGAGAGAGAGAGATGTCAGTTCAAGGCCAGAGGAATTCACAAAGACATATTTAGGACTCAGGAAAAAAGATTAAAAGACTCCTAAAATTAACATTAATAGCAAGCACACAGTCTAATCTTAAAATATTTTTAAAGTATTAGGGACATAAAACCCAAGGGCTCAAAATATTGGGGTCAGTCACTGAAATAGCATACAAAAGGGTGATTTCACACACAAACACCCAGGTAGGTAAACAAAACTCTGGCTTCTACTCTTCATAACATATTTAAATATTTACTCCCAGTGATTAAGACACACTTAAGGCAGACATACGGTGAAATTTCACCCTCTCCAGTAAGATATTATCAATATACCAAGCTTCTGTCATTGACCTTGGACTGTAACAAAGAGAAATCCTGCAGCTCTGCAAAGAGCACAGAAAGCTGTTCTCTAGAAAAGAAGTTAGAGGGGCACCATTAGAAATTTTCTGTGCCTACAGAAATTCTGTGATTTAAATGCTGCATTACCATATTGTGAATGCTTGTCTCGTGACATTGGGCAACGATTCACAGAACAATCTCTCAAAGTTCAAGTATCTTGCCAGGATGCAACCCCCAGTCCCATCACAGTTCTGCAGCTATTTAACAGCCCGTGGGGAAAATACTTCCCAGGTGGATAGGGATGCTGGTTTTTAATGGTTCTAAAACATGAAAAGCAAAAATAGACTTAAACTCTCATATAAGGAGGAATTAATCTGTTCTGTTCTTTTCTATCCATAATACATATACAAATTCAATAGATTAAAAAAAAAAACATACTCCAAAAGACACAGATGGCAATTGGGTCATCTGATCTTCTGTCTTTAAATACAGTGGTCTAAACAGTGTATTTCTGTGTGGAGCTTGATTTGAAACAGCAGAACCTTTTTAGCCAGAAAACAGGGAATATTTATCAGAAATTGAAAATGTTTGCTTTTTTAGTAGTACATTTCAATACTGTCTTGTCAAAGCATTTACTCTTCCCCCTGGCAATTAGGGTAAATAACTATTATAATTTTATTGGCAAATAAAAAGACTATTTTAAAATTTAAACATACCAATTCTATTTATGTATGAAAAAAATAAAAAACATTGAAAGAATATAAGTTGTCTGAAAGGAAAAGCTTGTTTTGCAAGCTTAAAAGAGTAATTTGTCTTTAGTTAACTTTAATTAACTTTTACACCTGGACTCAACCAATGAGCCCAGAGGTAAGATTAGCCAGTATATGATGCTAACAGGAGTTTAATTCAATATTTATTATTTATCCCAGAATTCTGTAGTAATTAAATAATGTAATGAGCAAACAGGCAGTATGAATATTAGAGCAGATTTTCAACACCAAAGATGTTTATATCACTGGAGGTAACAGAGAAGATCTTTAATTGTGAGGCAATAAGTTGTCTTCTCCACCCACCCCCAAGTATTTCTTTTCTGCGCTGATGCTTTATATCCCAGCACTTTCACTAATTCAGAGCTAAACCACTGTCACTTTGTTGGCTGGGTTCAACGTAAACCTGTCTTACAAAGACACATTCCCTATCTACATGGGTAATTCTGCTTCTAGTATTGAATCTCATTCCACTGATGTACAACACCTTTTTTTTTCTTTTTGGAAATCCTTCATTAATCGTTGTTGTACTAGTTCTTTTTTTAAATAACAACTTTTATTTTAGATCTAAGGCCTAACTGTAGGCAATGAATTTTCCAGCAGTATTAGATTCCAAACTGGAAGTTTAAGCTTTCTCAGAGATACTGAAAAAGAACTTCACCCTTCATTGCTGCTATTAGGGTGTTTATGGATCCGATTTCAGCCTCTTAAGTCCTAGTTTCTTGCATTCATTCCAGTGACTCACATTTTGTTGCCACACTCATGAAGTGTTTTGTTAATGGAGATTGAATAACAAACACCCACACTCTGGCACATCCATTTCAGGCCTCACAGTTTTACTTTTCTCTTTACTGGTACTTTTGCACATTTGTTTTCTGTATTTCATATGCTTGAGGCCTTGATAACATCATTAGAGAAATATTTAATCAAACCCACAGTTTACTTTAACAATATTTGGCATTACTAACAGCTATAACTCACTATAAACATTAAACTGGCAAGCTTACTCATGAGATTTGTCAGTGGCTTTTACATAATCGAAAAATGTGGTATAAAACAGATATTTAGATACATACACACTGTAATTCTGAATTATTGTACCATGTACAAACAAATTTGTTTGTATACAAATATATACAAATAAAAAGAATCAGATTTCTTCCAATGTTATATGTAAATAAAACAGTAGCAACATAAAAAACATCTATCTTCCCCAATTAGATAGAAGCCCCATTCAACTGAATGACCAAAAGACGGAATTAAAGATACTGCAGATGCCAAAAAAGATTTGCAGGTTCAAAAACCATTCAGAGAAAAATCTGAATGTGTATTACATATGATTAAATATGAAAATAGAGACTTCCTTAACAAGCCATTATATCTCCAAGTCATAACTTGGAGAAACCTAGGTATACATAAAAATGACGGCATATCTGTTTGTTCTTACAGGTTTAAAGTTTTAGGTCATACTACAACAAAATATCATGCAGGATAGTTTCACCAAGTTAACCATTGCCATGCTCTCATTTAGGCAGAAAGTTACTGGTAGTTTTCTTAGGACACAAATTGGAAAACACCAATAAACAATATGCAGAATTTACAATTGCTTCAATTGTTCTCATAACCCCATTTCTAAAAAATGTCAAAACTTTTGGAAGCTTAATTCTTTCGGTCATCTTTTTAATACTATTCTGCATTGAATGGATATTTAGCTATTTCCTTAGAAGTAAATCTATGTCTCAACATATACACTGCCTTCATAGCTCCACAAACAGTCAAGGGAAGAGAGGATCAATTTCTAAAAAGGAAATCAAAAAGCAAGTGTCTTCCCCTACAAATAATAAAATTAACACAGTCCTTTTTTTAGCCATTTGGTCTTTAACCTAAAGACATTCAGACTTTCAGAGCCCCCACATATGGTAACTGCAAAGTAAATTGTTTTTATTTTTGCTCAAAATTTGTTTTTATCATAAACTCATTTATATGCAAAACCAAATTATATGTGTCTATTCAAACAGGTACACCACAAATCCTTATTCTGGGTCTGAGGGATTAATTGCTGCTAAAACATTAAGCTATTATGAAACTCTTTGATCTTTCTCAAATGGACTGTTCACACACTTCAGGTTAAGAATATCTTCAGGTTCTGTACAATATGAGGGCATTTATGAAATCACTTTTTCAGTAATCTCACCTTTTGTAAACAGTCACTCTTTTTGAGAGGTAGCATAAGAACATTCTATTTTCTGTCAAGTAGAAAAGACAGGAATACAGATGGTTTCACAGAGCAAGAGAGGATGTGTTCTGGACCTTGTTGACTTGAATTCTAAGATGTCAAAATTATGTCCTGTAAAACTTGGTAGCATTTGGCACTGATAAAAACGTGGAAATTCTCCTCACACACAGATGCTAATACGGCTGAGGGGACAGTGGTCACTGGGCACTCTCAGGTAACCTGCTGTAAGGGTTACTGGTGGAACATAATGAAACCCTGTCTGACATGGTTCTTCCCAGGATGCAGTCAGAAGGCACTCTCCCAAACTAGATTTGTCTCTCTCTAAGGAAACTAGAAGTTTATTACCAGAAGAAGGCATTTACCATTCAACATAGCATTTTACTTAAAAAGCAGATAACTAATTTCAATTGCTGTCAAATCGTTGTTTTCCCAGTAAAGAAAATAACTGTTTTGACAAATGATAAAACAGTCATTTTATGTATCTAATATTGCTAAGCAGCAACTGAGTAAAATAATGTCCTTCTTACAATAAGGAACATAAGAAATAGGCAAATACTCACAACTTTAATTCAATCTGGTTTTTTTGAAGAAAAAATAAAAATAGCCTATATTCAAAATAGCTTCTCTTCTACCATTAGTGTATACTTTTTTGCCAGATAAGAGTATAAACGCTGAAATTCTACTTCACCAAATTCACCAAGAAACACATTTTATGCTTACCAGACAGA
The DNA here is from genome assembly GCA_004320125.1 of Scolopax mira. NCBI lineage: Eukaryota > Metazoa > Chordata > Aves > Charadriiformes > Scolopacidae > Scolopax > Scolopax mira. Next base: position 90,621 of record BJBW01007670.1, read on the forward strand.
CTAGATCATTTGGAAGGGGCAACAGTGGCAGAATTTGCTTTTGCAAAGCAAAACCAGAGGTAAGTATAGGAAGCAAATGAATTGATCATTGGTGTCCTGCATGTAATATAGCAGAAGTTGAATCCAGTGTAAATTAATTTTTCAGAAAAACAACTTCTGGGTGATACAATGATGGTGGAATTTCTGGTCTTAAATTACAATCACAGAGAGGAGAAAACATTTCTATAAACAGACTGTGAAGTGCAATTTCCTACAAATTGTCACTAGATGGCATCTTGTCATCACACTTCCAATCTGAGTTCATCGCCACTGTCATCGCCTGTGACACAAAATACTAAACAGAAAGTGTCCTGATGAGATTTCAGTTTACTGTCGTTCCTAAAATCCTGGCTTCACCAGTATGCAATATGTACTATCTATCCTACTATCTATCCTGTGGCAGTCATCTTAAAAATGGCAGAAAATTAATACACATAAGGTGGCTTTTACCTCACATTGCAATGCATGTGTAAAAGCGATAGTGATAATATTAAGGGGAGTTAAAAGGGGCATTTGGGAAGGGTGGTTAGGGTTGGGTTGGGTTTTTTTTAAATTTTATATTCTTCATCCATAGGTATTCTCAAAGGTTTTTATTGCTACTTTTCAAGGCCTATTTTCTGTCTTTGTTCTTAAAAAATTCAGGATTTTGATAATTTCCAAACATTGTTAATACGAACAGAATATGAAAGAAAACCAAAGAAAATATTAACTGAATATTTTTAATATTCATGACGCATTGATTTATCTGCCTCTAAGACAATGATAAAATCATCAAAATGAGTAGTATGTGATTCTGGTAACACAACTAAATAGAATTTGTTTGCTGGGCAGCTATACAATAATAAGAATCTTGCTTGTGCAAATATTTATGCAAATAAATAGTTTTATTCCTTTGTTTTCCTGTAGCACATTTTTGCAACTCCTGACTGAAAACAAAGCAAAAGAAAAAGAGTCAAAGGAAAAGGTGAGCAAAATTATCACATTTCCTTTAGTTTCACTCAAATTATATACATAGAACTTTAGAGAACTGCTATATGAAATGTATATTTGTACCCTATCTATTACTGTCTCTTGGTTTCCATCTACAGGAGCACAGTCCACTCTACAAACAACATAGTACCGGTAGCACTGAAAAACAGTAACTTCTATACAGCTTTTACACAATTTTCATGCAGACACAGCCTTTTCCTTCTTTTTCTTAATCTCTGTTTGCTTATTCATAGATTGTGAGTATGCTCAAACTCCTTCCTGAAAATATGTTAAATTCCAATATGTAGAATTACAAAACATTAATATTATAAACAGCAGCAAAAGCATTTGTTTTTCTCCTTTGCTTATTCTTGTTTCAGCTCATTTAGCCCACAGAGTGGCTTCCTTAATCTTCCAATGGGAAAAAGAGATGTGCAACCAAACTTGATTAGGAGCCTCCAAACGTCATTTTGGCTTATCTTTCCTGAGTAACAAAGCAAAGAAAAATCTTACGTTGATACTAAGTCTGTTCGTAAGTGTCCTATGTGCTAGATATCTCTTCCCTCTATGTATTGAGATACTGTCCAACCTCAGATTTTTTTTCACACCAGAACCATGAATGTTCAAATATCTTCTAGCAGAATTTACCTGGCATTTCAGCAGCTCTCTCAATTCACATGCTTGTTAGTATTTCAATTTTCAGCTACTGGAAATTTCTCATCCTTATTTTATTTGGGCTGACTTGTAACTCCTTGGATAAAGCACAAAAACCAATGAAATTCTGACAGTGAAAGGAAGGAAGGCTGCTAAGAGAACAAGGCATTGCTTTGTATCATCTCTACTGCTAGCCTAGATGACACTAAGCTTTGTTTTAATACAATGTAAAATCAAAACGTCAACCTCTGCCCACTTACCCTGAAGATCTGCTTTTCTAACAATAATAAAATAGCTACAACCTTGTAGACTCCACATCATCACTACTCTAGGCAAGGCTACCTCCTGATAACAGGAATTGAGCAAGGTATGACCTACTTCAGTGATAATACACAAGTCATTAGCTGATGGAAGAGGAAAAGGGTATCAATATATTTATATATATATGTATTTCATATATACTCTATATTTTAGAATTTTACACATATATATATATATATCTCAGGATTGTCCCCAGTTTATTTCTTTTAATTCTCTTGAATTAGAACAGTTCTGCAGTTCTGCAGCATCATACGAGACTGCAGCACCCTTCTCCCCTGCAAAAGGGGGAAGGGAATCTATCTCTCCCCCCCCGCCCAACATGTGATGATGCTTGTGGAAGAGTTGCTTGTTCTTTCAATTCTAGTCTTGTCCCTGGTAGTGACAGATTTATTTATTTATTAAGAATGCTGGTGGTACGATACATTCCGTTCAACACAAATCTGAAATTTAAAGAAATCCACTTTTTTGTGCAAACCATTATCTGCAGCTAATAGATCTCTCTCCCGAAGAGATAAGGTAATTTCAGGTAGCTAGCACATTTCTATTCAGATCACAGGCAGCAATTCTTGCAGCAATTTTATTTCTCAGCAAAAATCATTATTGTCCTTACTGAATTACCCTGAAGAGTCCTATTTTACTCCCAGTACCTTTTCTCAACATCTCTTGATTAAAAACAGTACATGATATTTGTTATCAAATATCAATATATAGACAAGAATTTGAGAAATGGAGAATGAGGGAAAGGCAAAGCCATTTAGAAAATGTAAACCTTTAAATAATCAGGGATGAGGGTTTAAGGTAGCCTAGAGAAGAGTATGAAACCACAGATAAGAGAAGAATACAGCACTTCCAGGAAGGTGCAAGAAAAGGGACAGAAATGGCAGAATCCTAGCCCAAGTACAGCCCCCCAGATTCTGGCAGCCAGCAACTTCCTAAAGCTTCCCAACAGCCATTTCTTCAGTTAGTTTTTCTTGGCTCCACAGGTATAACCGATCGCCTGATCACATTTAAGCACAAAAGAAAGGGTTTAAAAGGCACAATCACTCAGCTTAATGAAAACATCTTGAATTATTTAACAAACAATCTATTAAGCAGCTGTACCTATTAAGAAACGTAAAATTTGATAGATATGATTCACCATTGAGTTCCTGCTGTAGTTTTATATCACCGTAACTCCAGCCATTTCAATGAAGTCTCAATTCAGAGACAGAAGTAAATTCTGTCTATGAGTTTCAGCTGCATTAGACTTTCATATAGGATCTGTCACTAAGAGCAGGAAAAGCAGCCAACAATTCTTAGAAAAAAAACAGCACTGGAAATAAACCTTTCAGGCTCTGGAACTGGAGCATTGTTCAATAATTCATTATCAGATCCATTTGAATTCTTATCTGTCAACTCTCCTTTTATTACCAGATTGTTCTATAAGCAATGATCTGGCAACACATTTGAAAAATCTATGTATTCCTTCTCATCCATCACAATAAACAATTTTCCAAGCAACAACAGAGACAGTGTAATTTCAAGAGTAATAAGCTCAACTCTTAACTCATTTTTTATGCCATGGTTGTGTGGCATCAGAAATATCATAGAAAACATGAGACCCTTTTCTCTTCCCATCACAACACTCTTCAGTAGCTCAAAACAAACTGCTAAACTTGTCTTTATAACTCGTTCCCTCACCCGAAAACAAAGAAAAAAGCAATAATTAAAGGTCTATAAGTTACTGAGGTTCAAGAAACACACCTGAAATCCTGGGGTTTAAGGCAATACTTTGAAGTTTGAGGACACTTTCTTACCGGCAATAGCAACGAAAGAATTCAATGATAAAGCAAAAAAAAAAAATTTAAAAAAATCAGAACTTTCACGTTAAGTTTTGCCAACAAATTCTGTAGAGCCCCCATCCTTTTTCTCCCTCTTTTTTTCTTTTTTCAAAGGGCAGAGGGAGCTTTTCAATATAAAATGACAGGTGTTTATAAAACCATGTTCTGCACTTGTAGCAGACCATTTTTCATTTTAGAAAATACATTCAGCCAGAAAAACACTACATCATTCTTCAAAACATTCATTTTTAAGCAATACAAATGTAATTTCAATGCAAATATAAGAAGCACAAAAACAAGTTTCTAAAAATAAGTCTTCACCTCTCACATTATTTTACGAGTTAACTTTTGACTAACAGAAAGGCTGCAACTTCGCAGCAGCTATTAAAGCTTTTGAAAGCTGTTCTACTGGGAAGGAAGTATCAGACCCAGTGCAGAGAGAATTACTGACAAAAGATATCCTTCCAAAAATTAGTATTTGAAGTAAAAAAGGGTTATGTCAAATCATCATATAAATTAAATCTATTTTGTATGTATTTTGATCTTTCAAGATATTTTTATATCTAAAGCAGTTTCAAATGGCAGTGATTTCATTTGGAAAAAGCCCAATCACCTCTTCCTTTCAAGGAACTTGTACTATTTAGGGTTCATGTTTAAAATTGCATTAATCATGCCTGCCAACAGAAGAGAGTTTGCCAAATACTTGAAATATTGTTTATTTCCTTATTCTGACATAAATCCACATTCCTACAACCTGAGGTCTGTGGGGATACAATTTAGGTAATCAGAAGAAAATTAAAATAACCACAAAAAAACCAAAAACCCCAAATGTGCATAGAAGTAATGTCAATTACCAGCATCATCCAACCACAGGCACTTGAAAAGGCCCAATGGCATGAAATTAGTGTTTTAGAGATACAAAAAAAGATTAAAGGGAATTGATTGCAACAAAAATTTGAACTCTCAGGGACATCAAATGAAGCTGAACTATCATCAGCACCTTTGAAAACCAGGTCTGTAATAGCTTAGACTAAACTTATTTTATGGTACACCTGTTTCCTGACACTTGATAGTATTATATGGAAGATTTTTAAGGAAGGATATGTGCAGGATAGGATGAAGACAGACACGATTATTTCATTCCTTTAAGCCAATATTAGGTAGTTCCTCTGGGTCCAGTCCAGCTCAGTGTCCAAGCAAACAGTGGCATTACTCTCACGAACACTTTACTCCTGCATGCCACTCAACTTCTCCAAACCTTTGTTTTCTTCTTCTCTATCTGCCCTCATCTGGGGCCATGATTACACGAGGGAATTGCAGCAGGGCTGCAGCTGTACCCTCCCCTCTAAGGTGCTCCTCTGCATCGCAGTAAGACACAATCTGAAGCCAAGGTTGTGTGATATAGGTGTATGGGTGATACATGTGATATGTGTGGTAGCACACAAGATAGATTCACTGGGCTCTTAATGAACTTACACTGCGGGGACACCAATTGGTTTTATTTGGTTTGGTAAGACAGATCTTTGCTATACTGTATATTCAAGTATTATAGAGCATTTAAGCAAATTCAAGTACAGTCACTTCAAAAGCAGTAAGGTGTCACAGGGGAAAATTGGTTCCAGTGATTGATGACTGAAGCAATTTAAAAGAAGATCTAAACTCAGTTAGAGAATCTAATCTATTCAGCAAAACGTTCTTACTTACTGGACCTTGAGGACAGTTCTTGGCCCTGGAAAGCAGAGTCATACCATTGGATTTATAGTCCTGAAAAGAGAGAGGAGGGAAAAAATAATCAGATTAAACAGAATAGTTTGCACTTTGTATGACAAGAATAAAGATCAACATTGAGCACTGCTATAATTAGGCTCAGAGGAGCCATTAGTAAAACATTTGATGACAGGGATCTTCATTGCCATTCATCTTATGCATTAGACCCTCTTTACTAAATTACACACTTTTTTGGTTTTACTATAATGAACCCCAAGAAGGCTAGTATCCTTATCCCTATTTTAGAAGGGTGCAGGTGGGAAGAGCAGGATGACAACACAGCCACTGCCTTTCAGAAGCTCAGGTAAGAAGTCCAATACACTTCTCTTGGTATCTTCTGAAAAAGGACTCATATTCCATTAGAAGGACTGGTTTATTTGCCTGCTTGGCAACAGCCATGTAATGTTGTTGCAAACCACTGTGGCATGGGCTGCTCCAGGCAGGTTTAAGGCTATTCTGGCTTATTGTCCTTGCAGACAGTTCTACATTTCCTAGTTTTCTGTCCCTCCTGAAGCTTCTTCTACATCCAAACTGGCATTCCACAAATGTGGACACAAAGCAGTTTGGGGTTTGGGCACATCTGATGGCTTTGCAGTTGCAGCTGAAAAGAGCAGAGTGTAGGCAGGGGGAAAAAAGAGAAAAAAAAAAAAAAAGAAATATTACCATAGTGCAGATAGTGTGAGAATAAACTGACTACAATGCTGTTAATACAATATAGAAACAAAGAGAGGTTTTTAAAAAGGTAATGGGAGTGCAACAGTATTTAAACACTGACACTATAAATACAAGTGCAAGCCTCAAATCAGTAATTAAAACAGAACTATTTTTAAAAGGATATGTTAGAAATGAGTTGACATCTTAGATTTCTGTCTCTTCCCTAATGAACGCAGCCACTACATTCATATTTATATTTTGAAAAGGTCTCCCAGGGCTAACCTCCTGTTGTCTTGCCTTTCCTGTCAGTGAGATCAGATTTGCATGTCGAAGAGAAGCTACACAGTTCCCTTGAATGCTTGGGAATGACAGTCTGATAAGCTGAAATTGAGGCATGCCTGGCAAAGACAGCAGAGAGTAACTTCTTTTAATTATTATTATTATTTTCAAGTATGTCTCCAAGTATTAAGCTTCTAGATCTTTTATTTATAGATGTGTTATCATCCAGTAGATAGACTATATTTCAGAGAGTTGATAGTAATTCTCTGGTACTTCACTGCTTGACCTTTCAGCATTCTACTCCTCTGCATCCCATTTTACTCATTAATACATGGAGCACCATAGCACTCTCACCTAAAAAGAAGCTTAATGCCTGCAAAACTGTCTCAAAAGACAGCTGCTGCAGAAACACAGCAGCTTGAAACATATTACATTTGCCATTGGTAAATGAAAATAATTTATGGGCTACAAATATCTCTAGTAATATCAAAAATATTCTCATAACTTTTAAACTTTTCCTTCATGTGTTACAGCAGAAGTCACAGAAGGGCCTTCTTATGCAGCAAGCAACCACCTAGTGTACTAGTTCTGAAAAGTAAGAAAAGGAATATCGGTTGCTCTCTGTCCAACTTAGCCATTGAATACATTGATCTCTTCAGAGGAAATGCCAAGAAAGAGACTTTGCAAGACTTGTATAGATCCCAAACTACCATCAAAATCGGCCCACAAATTCCTACAGCCCAATTCATCTGTTTTCCACAAAGGAAAGCAATCGCTTTTGTCCACTGGGAGAAGCTGCAACCTCTCTCAGATCCGCATCAAACAAAACCACCAACCTAATTGTCTGGTCTGTTTTCTAGTCTCTGCATAATCTAATAGCACTTCCACATCTTGACTCACTGCTGTATCACTGATAAAGCTGTGCATTTTCTACCTTTTCTGGTTTTATTCATGTTTACTCATTTCACTCTCCTGCTTTCATCTTTTCTTCACTTTACTGCCACCACCCACAGTGCAGCCACCCCATACTCAATATTTCGGCTTTATTAGGAACATCATACAGAATGTACATAAGAGACATGGTAGAATGTATGTTCAACTATTTGTATTCAATGCCCATTACCTCCCACTCTGTTTTATAATTAGTACGCTCTGTCTTGTTAGGGAGCTATTATGCAGGAGGTTGCAGGGCTGAGCTCAGTTCGTGGTTTCACAGTCCGTGTGAAGGGCACTGTAAGAATTTTGCTAAGCATTTTGCAGGGGTGCTGCTCTCAGGAAACTCTCTAGGCAAGGCAGGCTTGCAGGCTTACAAAGAGACAGCAGATTTTATTCTACACAACTCTTTCTTTACCAGAAGGCAATACCCTGAGTTCCAAATAAACATGCCATTTTAAACAGGTATTTTGCAAATATACTTCCCACACACAGCTTCTTTCCAAGCATTGCACAGCTCTGTGAACCAGTAGCAAGACCAATATTGCCTATGGCACATCCACTTGGAAAGCTTGTGATATGCTCCGTATCAATACCATGCTTGTCACCCGTGGTAACCCAGGGCATATCAAGCCAGAAAATAAAAAAAAAAAATAGCAAAACTCCTTGGGCAACGATTATTTTTAGGGGGACAGAGAATTCCAACAATAGTCCAAACTAATATAAGCCTGTTAACAGGAGCCTGAGGCCCTTCCCCAGTAGTGCTGGAAGCTTGGCCTGGACAAACTGGTATCTGCCAAACACCAGTCTCCTCCTCTTTTATCACAAAGATTGAAATAATTGTTCACTCAGTACAGCTGAACAACAAAAAAATTGTTTTGTGGAGTTGCATTCAATATGTTCAGGCTCTGCAGAGTATTGTGTCACTGATAAATCATTTAATTATGCACTTTTCTTGCTTTCTACAGGAATGGAAATAACGTCACTCCAGCATTGCAGCAATGGTCACAGCACAAAGAAAAACTCTTTCCCTCTCCTATAAGGACATAACTCCTATAACTTCACATTGTTATCAGTGCCTCCTCCAGGTAATTTCTTTTAGATCTCTTGTTTCCAAATGCTTATTGTATTTTCAGGTGATTTCTGCTTGGTACTCAAAGGTGGAACTGCAACAACCATTTGCAGGCTATTACCATGCTCTGCTCTTTTATAGAGGGCAGCTGTGTGTCTCCACATCAGGCTTTCCAGAAGTTTCTTATGATTTCCTCTCCTATATATCTGCCCTAACAGAAATAATGAAAGAGCATTAAAACACTCCCAACATTTTATATGGGGTACACCCTTCTCCCCACCCCTCCAACTGAAAGTTTAGAGTAAATGTCAGCTTACACACATTACTATCCATTCTTCTGCCTTTAATGGGAAAAATAAATTTTGGTAGTCTTTCCCCAGTGTTAAAAGTCTTAGCTACTCCCTGGGGATAGAAAGAATCAATGCAAGTAAGATCCATATTTTCTTTCTTGGAACAGTACTACTTCCAGCAATTTATTTGACTGACTATGCCTTCTATTACCATGTAAATTGTTTCAGGCTGTAGGAAAAAAAAGTATTAATCTCCCCTCAGTAAGTCATAAAATAAAGAAATCAATTTCAAGGTCAATTTAGTCTAAATAACACCTGCTGCCCTTTTTGTAACACGCATACTCCTCTGAAACACTAAGTTGCTGTCTATAAAGACATCAATATGTGATGTTTCACATAAATCAAGGTAACATATAGTACAGTACAGCCTATTTTCAGTGTACCATCTGCAGCTTAAAAGAAGATTCAAAACAAGTCCCTTGTCATCATACATTTTCAGCATAAGTATGAGGCTTTATATTTATATCACAAAACTAAAGCTAAGGAACTCACGTGACTCTGATTCTGCGAGAAGCTTCTATCTCCTAGGGTTTGGGGGATATCAAGGGATTCTGAGCTCTGTGCATAAAGTCCTCAGATCCACAAAGGATGGGCCTCAGAGCAAGAACTTGGTGGGTGTGGGTGTAGTTCTTTCCCATAAGCCTAATACAAGTGGTTTTTCCTTTCCCACGTACAATTCACAGCAGCCCTGGTGCCTCTCTAAATACCAAGTGCCTGACAGTAATTCTGAGCTGCCAGGTAATCAGGAAGGTTAAAGTTTATCTGGGATAAAACCGGAGTTCAGGGTGAGGATTCTTTCACAAAAAGCCAAGACATCCCAAGTCTTTGTAGCACCCAGTAGGTTGGAAGTTGAGGAACACACTGAGCCTAACACATCTTAAAAGATGGAGGGTATTTTTGTTCCAGTGTTTTTATTTTCTCTCTTGGGTTCCTCAGCAGAAGAAAATCTAAACAATCAACACCCAAGCAGCAAAAGTTCCTGAATCACAAAATTATTTAGGTTGGAAGGGACCTTAAAAATCATGTAGTTCCAACCCCTGCCCTGGACATCTCCCACCAGACCAGGTTGCTCAAAGCCCCATCCAGCCTGGTCTTGGGCACCTCCAGGGATGGGGCAGCCACAGCTTCTCTGGGCAACCTGGGCCAGTGTCTCATCACCCTCATAGTGAAAAATTTCATCCCGAGATCTCATCTAAATCTCCCCTTTTCTAGTTTGAAACCATTAGCCCTCGTCCTATAACTATATGCCCTTGCATAAATTCCCTCTCCAGCTTCCTTGTAGGCCCTGTTCAGATACTGAAATGCCACCAAAAAAAAGCTTGCAAAGCAAATATTTAGATATTCTGAATAGGGAATTCCATATTCCTGTAGGACTTCTCTAGGGAAAATAAAACAATGTCTTGAAGGCTTTTGAAAAGAGCTAAAAACATAAGGATGTGCAAGGCTGATCAGAAAGCAAACTGAAATTAGTTCATAAAAGATTTTGACTTCCCTACCAGAGACATATGTTACAGTTCTTCTCTAGAAGAAGGAATCTCCCCAACATTTTTGTCAAGCATACAAAGAATGACCTTCCTATGCAAAGTGGTACAACAGCAGAATTCTCCCTCTTGCAGCTGGTTGGAAAGTAGCGTCTGAGGTGTTTCACATTTTATTCCATAAGTGAATGTGGCTATTTTTGAGGAGTTTTTCCTTTCCTATTCTACACAGCAGGAACACATTCCTATTGTACACATGAAAAAGAAATAAATCCCACAGCTATGTTATTTAGAGCAGAATCTAAGTTAAATGTCACACAATACTACACCTGTTTCACAATCCATAATTACCAATGGAATGTGGATCAATTTTATATAGCTTTATATGTATTCAGCTTTAAGATATCTGAAATAATTTCACTTAAGATAACCAAAATATCATTTAAAAACCTCTAATATTTGCATGTATTTATAGAGTATAATGATTCCCCTGTGATACTGTATCAGTGAAAGTAATCTTTAAAGAAAACGGTAAGAAATGCTTCCCTTTCCAACAGATGACACCCAGTGAATCAAATCACAGGTTACTTAGAAATAAATTTGAAAATATAGATTCACAGAACAATATAATTTACTAGATATTGGGAAAAAATTATTTATTGGATAAGAATATTTTCCATCATTGAAATCCATGGTCCTGGATCATATTAAATGTAACCACCCTGTGAAATCTTACCATCACAAGGCATCAAAGATAACGGTTGTGTGTCAGGAGCTGCCAATGTACTTACAGATTCAGTGAGTCAAGGAACAAATATGAGACTCACTAGAGACGATAAGCACATTAATGTTATATCATGTAAAATTATAGAAATATTCATTTTACAGTTCAATGTGTCTAATAGCATGAGATTGCACAGTAAAAAAAGTCTGGAATGGCTAATCAAGAGCCTAAAAGATTAGAAAATAAAGGAAACAGTTACTTTTCTAAAAATGGTGGTTTTGTTGAGGTTCAAGGAAACAGATGCAACACTAACATCAGAGATGCACAGCAGGAAAGAGCAATACAAGAATTGAGAGGAACTTTTTTCCAATGGGAAATTATCTTTTCAATATGCCACGTGGAACAAATGCTGAACAATGAAGCCCTGGAAAGAATATGGAGATGTGTCTCCTGAAGATGAAGAATGCAAGCACTGCAAGAAGAAACCTATACTGCTCCTAACTACATTGGCTCAACTGAATTGTTAAATATTTCCTAATCCTCAGTCAGTCAGTGAAGTGGGTAGATTATTGCAGGATTTGCTATGAAATCAATTTGAAGGAAAAGACAAAACAGCTCGAGAGTTAAATAAGTACTTTCAAAATGTAATCACAGAGAAAAGTGCTAAGATGAGCATGTCTGACATTGCCTATTTATCTCCTGAGTAGAATTACTTAAGGTTTACTGAGGCAGAAGCTTTCAGTAACCTCCAGTCTCCCAGGAACGTTTATCTAGGAGCATTACAAGACAATCAGGAACAGAATCTGTAGAGTAATGATAATCACCACTGAGGTCTCACAGTTTGAGGAGTTCATTCTTGCACTGTAACAGCCAGTAAACATCCCCACGTATCTTGGAAAATCAGTGCTGCCCTTGGTACAGGTAGTACAGAGTGGTAGACCTCAAAGCACAACATTTCAGCTGAGTTCAGATAAGAAATAAAAAGATTCTGTCTTTATTGGAAGCTCACAGAAACCCAGCTGGGCTGTAATTCTTCTCAAAACATCCTTATATAACATCTCCAATGATTCCTGGTTTGCACCAAATGAAGCAAAAAGCGTTTTGCTGGAAACCTCACAGAAACATACTCCCATCACACTTCATCACTGGAACATACCATCAGGAAATATTAAATTCCTGGAACTCTCCAACATTTTCTTTAACTGAATTGAAAGACAAAAGTTCAGACAAAGGAATACATCCTGGTTTATTACTTTGCCCCTCAGGCACAGAAAGATTTCTTATACAACATCATCTTTGATCAATGAGTGTTTTCAGAATTATTTCTCCAGAGTGGTCTACCTGCCTTATCACAGAAACAGAAAGTACTGTTTGTAGAAGATAATTCTAATGTGATTCTATGGCATCAATTAGAATGGTGCTATGCACAAATCTAATTTAATATCTAACTGACATCAAGATCCGTTAATAGCAGGGCATTCATATTACACTAGTTGCAATGCAATTTAACTACCTTACATTTTCCTCCCCCAAACTGCTTAGACCAATTATGTGCACGTTACTAGGCAGAAAATAATCAAATATAAGCATCATTATAATCTTACTAGGAACAATTACATGAATCTCTGAAGTTTATTGATTTACGATTAAATGTGTATCTCTTACACTTATTAAAAAATTAACAGTTATGTACATGTATGTAGCATATGAATAGGAATCCTTATTATTAAAAGATCAGAACATACTTTTTCCCATCTTTGATATATTATATACAGTCCTATACATATTTAGTATTTCTGCTTATAAATGCTTAGGCAGAAATACTAAAAAAGTGTGTGTTGGGCCAACATTATAAAATCTCCTTTGTATGTCCTGCTGTTACTCTAACATGACAGAGCCTTGACTCAGAAAATGAGTACTTCACTGTTGTGGAAAATAAGCAGTTTATGCAGGCTAAAATATGGCTGCACACCCCTCTCTGCTTTAAATGGCCTTAGGAAACACTGTTGACTACTTCCCAGCCCCATATTGCATCCTTACAGATTTCATTTTTCCTTTCTGCTAAGAACAATGTAATGCCATGGATTCTACATTCCTGACTTAAATGATAGGAACTGGTAAAGATATATATGTTAAATATTCATATGCTACACCTTGTGCCATGGTATTTGATATGTAACCATCCCTCATCCCTGCTACAGCAGTATGTGCTGCACTGCCCAGGACTTGGGTAGTTCCTCCTAAGTGTATTTTAACCCTAAGTTTACCTTATTCAGAGCAAATCACGATGTATATACAACCTGTTATTTGTTAATATGTTATAACTACAATATAACCGTTCTCTGTGTTTTCAATGAACAGCTGCAATTACAAGTCATCTTCTGCTCTGAACACTTGCTGTTTTAGCAGAGGTTTCTTGTAGGACTGAAAGAAAACTACAGTCATGTGTTTCAATTTCTGTTACACTACTATTATTCATGTTATTTTTCAGAAAGGTTGATGAGGCCTGAAATAACAGGAGATTTCTTCTTTTTATTGAAGAAATACATATAAATGTGAACAAAAGTGAGGAATCAATTCAAAATCCTAGGCTAGGCTCTCAAGTAAATAAAAGTAAAATGAAAATTCAGTTGCATGCAGCTATTACAAGCTCATATAATTCTCTGGCAAGATAGCACTTACAGCTCTGTGTTTATTTCTGTCAGAATAACATGAGGAATGCTCTATCAGTTGGAACTGGATTACAACAAATAAGATTCAATTTAAGAATAAATGGCATGAATCCTGAGAGCAATTTAAAATTTGTATATTTAAGAAGAATAAATCCATGCAGTTTGTAAGAAATAATACTTTGCACAGTAAGATTATGAAGGTACACAAGCTATGAAATTATGCAGATAGTGCTACCATGCTACAGTAATGGCAGTTGAAGAGAATCAGCAGTAAAAATAAAGTAACAATAGAAAAGGAAGGCAATAAAGCAGATGCTCTGAGCAAGTAGTGTAATGTGCAGAGAATTAGATGCACAAAGAGTAGAATTTAAGGCAAAATACTTCTACCACTTCCCCACAACTAACTCCCTCCTCTCTGCCATTGGGTTAAGCCTGTTTCCACAACACCTTATGGAAACGAGAATAACAGCAGTCAAATGAGTTCTGCAAGAATTTCCAATGTCTCTGTAGCGCTTTAAGATTTTACAGCTTAGAGGAAAACCAAATGACTTCATTAGGAACTGAATGAGAACATCCTCTGATACCACGCTGTGCTGTTCCTGTGCACTCTCTCTAAAGTTTTCTCACCAAAGATAGCAATATGGAAGCAAAACCCCAGCTGATGCAAAGAAATAAGTTGTACTGAAATCTGTGACCTATAGAAACAGTTTGAATTCTGTTACTATTTCAAGACCAAGTTGAATTTTCAAATAAAAGCTTTCTCTTGCTAACGTCTTGCTTAAAAACATCCACATTTTCTCAGCTGTTTAGCTGAAAAATCACGTATGTGTTAAAATTTGCCAACATCAGCAAACTTTCAACTTTCAGGGAACAAGAAATTCAGGTCAACAAGAACATCATAGGCCTAAATGAAAACTCTGGAAAAACAGAGAATCTTCCCATTGATGGCCTCCACAGACATAAAGCCAGTTCAGAAGCATTGTAATTCTGCTTAACTTCTGTATTAATTCTAGATTTTTATCCGTGAAAGAGTTCAGAACCAAATGGATTATCTTTTATTCAAAGAAAAAAATATTACTCCTTTCACAGGCACCAGACCTTGGAAAACAGCAATACCATGACACATATGCAGATATTTCTAACTGACAGTGACTTTTTTTATTTATTAGTAGTCTCTAGTATTTCTTGCCACTGCTGAGAATGAATTCCTAAAGGAAAAGGTGTGAGCAGAGTACATACCTTCATCAATAGTGGAAATGACAGGGCACGTGTGTACAGAGTGGTGCCTTGGCTTCCTTGTGGCTGTACAGAGAAACTTCAATAATATCATCTCGTCTCTAGCACAGACCTTTACTTCACGCGCTCCTCAGGGTTTACTTAGCACAAATCAGGCCACGTAAAGATAGATAATCAATTCTACTTACAGAGCTCAGGCTGTCCTTTAGAAACTGAATGTGTCCATTTAAAATAAGGGAAGAAAGCCCATATTTAGGCTTTCTGAAAGTAATCTACATTCCTTGGGCTGCAGTAAAAAGAGCTGTTTGTAATGATTACTGTCAGTATCCAGTAGTTCAGTATCCACAAAAACCTCTAAGCAAAGGAGAAAAGGTAAATGTACTTTCCTGAGAGAAATGCAAATGCACCCAAACACCACAAAAAACCCAGAGAAATTAAGGCACAGTCTTTTCCTTGAAGACACAGAGAAAAGCAGCAGCCACCCTCAGAAAGAGGGGAGAACGTGTGAACACCGTGGGCCAAAGAGACCCTCAGCTGCCTGTGTGGCATCCCAAGCCAGCTCACGACCAGGCCCTCTGCAGGGAGCCCTCTGAATATTAACACTGTCACCCCTTTGAAGTCATAGCACTGAATCACATCCTAAATAAACCACTGAAAACAAACTTCCCCACAAGCTAAAACTTGTTGCTTAAAGTAACCAAAATGCTTTCATCTCTTCATGACGAAACCTTCGTCTCTCTTGTTGCTCTCTGACTAGAGCTGAGCATCAAAAGGATTTGTGGCTGGTTTAGTTTCAAGGCAAGAGGATGTGCAGTCACAGCACATGGCTGTCAGCCAGTCCAAAATTGCAGCTGACAGGTGAGAACTCACTTCTGAAGTGTTCTGACATCAAATTCCAGGCACAAAGATCTTTAATATTTTCAAAGCACAGACCAAATTTCCCTAAAAATAAGCTTTTAGGAGGATTAAACAATTTATGAAGAAATCTTACAGGATAAAAGAAACATTTAAAATATGAAATATTTAAAATCGTTCCTCCTGATTTCATTTCACTTTAGCGATGGGCTGGGCCGCAATACCCAGCTAGAAACAGACATGGCTTCTGACTCAGAGTTGCAGTTTGATGACTCCATCTCCTTTCTCTCTTTTGCCAGAAGTGAACTGTGTGAAGCCTTAGTTCTCCGTGCGCTGGTGTCAGTTGTCTATAACCCATCTATTGCCCACTCAGTTTTATCTGACAGTTTGACAGATGATTTCCCAGTGGCAGCTCTGTTCCCTGTGTGACTATGCTGTAAGAGGAGCTGGTACCTCCCTGCTCTCAGGGGCAGGGACTGCCTGTGGCTCAGTGAAGTGCTCTTTAATCAGGATTCAATGGTACAACAAGCAAGACCTTACACGCTTAAAACAGAGTACTGAGAAGGTGGTGCAGAAGAAGAAAGCGCTTCTACTAACAGATATTTTTGTTTCATAAACTTAATTCAACTAAAGGTTGCTCCTGGTGGCAGAGGAATGCCAGCCCTTTATAACTTCCATCTATGATACAGGAATCCTGACTCAGCAAATTTGAACAGAAGGTTTGTTTGCTGGCTTGTTACAACCAGTTGCATCATTTTCCACACATCTATTATGAGCTGCCCTTTTTGTCCTTCTCCAGTTGATTTTGTGTGTTTTGTTTGTTTGGTGTGGGGTTTTTTTTGTTGTGTATTTGTTGGTGTTCTGGGTTTGGTTTGTTTTTTTTTTTAAATAGAAGGAATAAAGCTGAACCCAGTCTTCAAGATACAGACACAGTAAGGACTCCACAGAGCCTCAATATTATTCTTGCTTTTGTTTTCTAGTCTTTCTATAAGAAAGACTTTCTTGTCCTTGTAAGATACTATACATCTTCCCAGTAGGAGATTTACCATACTTTGCTACAAGGCATCCAGCAGCAGACTCAAACCCACACTGCTCACTGGTCTATTTGATTACAGGAGTTTCAGTGTTCCTGTTGCTCAAAGAAAAACAATTAACCTACCAGTTGCGTGACAGGTTCCATCTTGTGTACCACGACACAAATCACACAGGCTCTACCTGGGGCTCCCAGCACTGAGATCCTCCCAGCACAGACAGCTCTCCAGCATTCCTGATGCTGCAGTGCACATAGACAGCCCACTGCTCCTGACCTCAGAACTGTAGCTTTTGTACATTAGGAAGAGCCACTACTACAAGACAAAAATGTATAGAGTTTGTGTTCATCATTATACGTTTCTCTAAGTTAACAGGACTGCCTACTTTATTTATATATATTGTTAGAGAAAACATTGATTTCCCCATAGATGGATTTGCAAATGAAATTATACTGAGATGTAAATGTCAACATTTGCTTGGCTTTAATAAAGCAAGGCTGAATATAATGCCAAGGCATCACTGCCAACAAACGGAACGTAGAAGGAAAGGGAAAGAAACACCAACCCACAATTTCTACGAGTCCATCCACACAGAGCAGTGTTAACTGAACAGTCACATCCGAGTGTTTCATGCACACCTCATGGCACGTTCACACGCACAAGCTGAGCTGCAGAATCTGCTCTTGCACTTATTTCAGGATGAGTATAAGCCTGAGCATGTTTATTTGGTGTGCCGCATCCTGTGGCAAGAGCGGAACTTTTCTTAGGGGGGAAGCTCACTGTTAGCCTGGATGGCACCACAGCTTCCACCTGTTGCTGGTATCTCTACTTCTGCAGACCCACAGGAAACAACTGTAGTTCCAGATGAACTATATTTTACACCTTGTCTTGGGTGTTGAAATGTCACTCCACCCACAGGAGGCACATTTGAGCAGCTGATATCGACTCCTGGTTTTTGATCCTTTCCCAATATAGAGCCGGCTCCCTGGTTACTCACTAAACTGAATTTACATGGGAACTTACTCTACCTGGGAACTGTCCTGTTATTTGAGGCTTATTAATTTTTTAATTAGAGTCACTAGGTTATAAATCAAATTACATGTAGTTAAATAAAATCCTAGCAATATTAGAGCTTATAGTTTAGCAGAAGTACTGACTATACCCCTGAGGAAAACATACTGATTAAAATTTATGTAGAGCCAGAAAAATTAATGTCCCAAAGAAAAAAAAAACACCTTTCTTTACATGTAATATACTTTCCATCAATTTAATAACAACAGTCAGCTTGTTAAATAACTTATCTCTGTAATAAAGGTTGGCTTTTTCTTGCTGCACACCCAGCTCTCTACAGAGAAATGATGGATTTTGGCATGAGCACAGGAGGCAACAGAAAAGAGATTATTGTCTTAAAGGAAAAGAACCCTGTGTGCAGATTGCAGGGCTCGATAGTAGAAGCCGTAATACTGCTTTATATTCAGCCAGAAGTACTGATAAGCACTGAGACTGTCCTACATCCAGCGCTCACAGTACAGTTGCCTGAAGGTGTAAACATGAATTTAATGCTAAGTCTACATGAGATTTTTTTACCAGCATAGCTACCCAGCTGGATCACCCAGGGCTGTGCAGAGACTGGCTTTATCATCCCAGCTATACCTTTACTGGAGGGAAATCAGACACCAATCCTCACCTTATGTTATGGACTGATCTGCCTGCATGGCTGGGGGAGGGAACAGGAATGAGGAAGGGTTAAAACCTGACCAAGTCCTTAGCAAAACATGAAAACCACTACTGAAATACTGGTGCACCAGTAACGGCTGCCCTCTATTCTCCCAGGTGCAAACAGTATATAGTACATTGGTCACAACTGCTCCATCCATAAAGTCGTCCTCTCAAATGAGACTTCCAAAATCTCAAACAAGACCCAGACCAGCAATTTCAAAGGGTCAAATGTGGCTTCACTGTCATTTCATTTTCCCCCTAGATCTCTTTTTTTTTTCCTTAAAAAGCAGCTATGTTTACACTCAGAAATAGCAAGAAGTGAATCTTCCTCCCAGAGGATTTTGTGCTTTCTTGCCAAGTCATACTGTGACTCTGCTTGACTAGAATTTACAAGTCAATTGAGGCAGTGGTTACATCTGACGCACATCACTCAGCCTCTCCTGCTGACGGACGAGGCAAGTTGACTGGGAAACGCGTTGTCAGTTTTTAAGGCATTGCCTTAGCCAAACAGAAATGGGCTAATAGCAACGTCAAGTTGCCACTCTCTATTTATCAACAAGAGGGAATAATTTTTACGAAAATAATAATCAGCCCTCCTTGCAATACTAATGCTAAATGACCTGAAAAACTTTACTAAGGGACTGAAGCCACAGAACAAAGTTTCATTTTATCTTCATAGACCCGACAGCTCAATTTCCCAAGTTCCCAGGGACTTTCAGCAGCGCTGAACAGAGGCAGTAACAAATGTCAGTGTTTACTTTGAGATCTTTTTGTTACAGCTCTCTGTACTCAGCAGTCTCTTTAATAACACTCTTTAGGGTCAAGTAAAGCATGTTCTGCATAAAGCAAGAGGCAGTGGCTCAGTAGAGCGTGTCCATTTATGTTTAAACAAGATGGAACTGCTATATTTAACTAACATATGTTGAAGGTTTTCTTATGACCATAAATCATAATTTGAAAAACATTATAAAATGGCTCAGATTCAGTCATTTCCCACAAGCTTCCCCTAATTCCACACATTGATGCTAGAAGCAAAGGATGCTTCCTTCTGTGCAAGAGTTCGCAGTAAATAATACTCAAAGCCATGCCTAATGTCCCCAGGATTCTTCCTGAAAAAAATCTCTTCTTCAGTTTCATCCTTGGAGAAATGGCCTGCAGTGACAAATGGCACAACGAGTGAGACTGTCATCTCCCATCCCCCATTTTGTGCATCCACCAGTTGGCTCTTACGACATGTGCTTGTGGGCATACAGAATTATGGAGAGGGCCTTCAATATTACCACAAGAAAAATGGAAATAAAATACAAGCATGTAGGAAATAGTCATAATCATGGCATCAAGGAAAGATTCTGTCCAATATGTTTATTTTTCTCACCCTTTTTCCTTCAAAATTATTTCACACCTTCCTAGTTGAATGAAGATATTGAAAGATAAGTATTTCTCTTTTCTCTGCCAGAATACCACAGCATTAACATTTTCCTTACAAGCAACAGATGTAGTTTCTTACTCTATGGCAGTGGCCCAGACCACAGCTGAGGTGTGTAACGTTGATTCTTCCCACACAGGGTCTCAGAACTAACACGTGACAGCCCTAACAAAGCAGCAAATGCCCCAGTGAAACCATAAGCTGTTGTCCTTCTATGCTACGTTGTTATTTCCATGTAGGAACTGAAGAGGATATATGGGATATAACCCTTTGAGGGAAGACTGCATTGCACAAGTCATTGCACCCACAGGCTTAGCTTTGCATTTCATGGCACGTGCTGGTTGGTGCAGCTCTGCTGTACTCAAGCCACCTAAGCTATCCAAATAAATGTCCTTCCTTGCTGATGTCAAATGACAAAAATCTCAAATTAATAAATAAAAAAAGTTGTCAATTCTTTAATAACACAACTCTTAGTCTTCCATAGAATTTCAAAGAAGGAAACCTGAAAAACCCCAAATTTCAGTTTTGGGGTGTTGTTGTGTTGTTCATTTGTTTCTTCATAATATGATATGGTATGGGGAATTTTGACAGCTTATCTCACTTGTCTCCTGAAATTTAGGATTCTTGTAACTGCTCTACTTACATTCATCTATTTTGGAAATTTATCTTGATATGTGGGAAGTTTTTAGATCACTTCTACTGGCCAGAGGAGGTTTTTCTCATTGCTATATGTTATTGCACAATAAAGGTTAGAAACTGCCTGGGCTGAACTCTCTCTGGTTAAGTATGCATGCTTTTTCAGCAGTAAAATCAATAGACATTGTTAGTTCAGCTGGCAGTTTTATTTATCAAGCAATCAAATATCAAGTACATAATGAACAGGGAGACATTTCTATCTATTCCACACCCAGCTCATGTTGGCATACATGCAGCCACTCTCTTTAGCCAATGAAATGAAAGCAATTGCCAAGATCAGTGAATTATTCTCAAGCATTAGCCTTACCTATGAATCCATATTGGTACTTAACATAGAATGATAGAATCATCTGGGCCGGAAGGGACCTTCAAAGGTCATCTAGTCCAACCCCCCTGCAGTCACAGGGACACCCCCAACTAGACCAGGTTGCCCAGGGCCTCCTCGAGCCTCACCTTGAATGTCTCC